>CAUYQG010150637.1:0-43112 GCA_963574415.1 Tarsius wallacei | reverse complement strand
GCCAACTCAAGTTTACAGTTCTGTCTGAAAATCCCCGCTTCCAGCTTATCTGAATCCCTGCCCCTCACTCCTATTTATTAAGCATCACACTACCTGGGAAATACACTAGCAAATTGGGCAAACACATAAAATCCACACTTTTCTTTAGATTCTTGCAACTGTATCATATGTAATAGTATCACTTTTTCTACATTTTGGTCAAATAAATTTTTACATAAAGTAAAAAAAAAAAAAAAAAAAGGGGGTACATTGGTTCAGGTTAGTGGGCCTCACTGGTTAAGGTCCATGTGAGTCGTCTTGAAGGATTATCATATTCATATCAGCTCAACCTGCCAATGCATTTCTCTTTATTAAAAATGTGATGCTGGGTGCAGAGGCTCACACCTATAATCCCAGCACTTTGGGAGGCTGAGATGAGAGGATTGCCTGAGTCTAGGGGTTTGAGACCAGCCTGGGCAACTTGACAAGACCTTGACTCTACAATAAATTTTGAAAAATTAGCTGGGCATGGTAGTGTGTGCCTGTAGTTCCAGCTACTTGGAAGACTGAGGTGGAAGGATCACCTGAGCCCAGCAGGTCGAGGCTGTGATGGCCATGAGCATGCCACTGCACTCTAGCCTGGGCAACAGAGTGAGACTTTGACTCAAAAAAAAAAAAAAAAGAAAGAAAAAAAAAGAAATGTGCTAATTTTCATATAATTACTCACCAAATATTCCAGAGTCATATTGTCCAGGCATGAAATGCCACCACCTGTGTGTTAGATTTGGATGAAGGGAAGAAAGAGGGTCAGCACCTCCTGGTTCAAGGCTGAAAGCAGAGAACTTTCACCTCCTTTGGGATATTGGCAGCCTCAGAGCTCTAGAAGGAGATCTGGTCAGGCACTTGCTTAATGTGTTAAGTCTTTAGCGATATAGAATACAGTAGGCTCTATCTTTGAGGAGCTTAACTTGTTGTGGACTTCTATTTCCACATGTACTAATTATTTTATTTAGGTTTTAATAGGAAATAACAGCACTGTAGTACTAAATTTTAAAAATATGCATGAGACTTGTATTTATAATTTATTCTTGCCTTTTATTTCCAAAAAGTGTTGCTTTGACTTAAATTAAAATACAAATATAAATATACACAGGAGAGTTAAAACTGGACCAAGATCAGAAATCATGTGGGTTAAAGGAAAGATAATTGTATAAGGATTGAACCAGAGATTTTCTTCGCTGAAAATAGGTTTATTGTTTGTGTAAAAGTAATATAGAAAAGAAAGTAGCAGTCACCTGAATTCTTCTATCTAGAGATTGATTATTGTATATGTATTTATATGTTCATATATAATTATACATAAATGTGACCATGCTGTATTCATTGTGAATTAAGTAATTAGAGGAATTGAGTATTAATATAGATTGAAGCTTCTTAACGACAAGGCAGAAAGACGATGTAGAGAGTTTTGGCTCTTCAGTTTAGAAGAACTTTGTCCTGGCATACTTTTATATTATTATTATATATATATTCAGCAAACATGTTTAAAAAATGTACTGTGTCAGGTGCTGGTTTGCTAGGCTATGGGGGGATTCAGAGAATAAGCAGTCACAGCTTTTGCCTTAAGAAGCTTACTGGGACTGCTGACATCAAGGACTTGAGTAATGTGATGGCCATTGTCTTCAGTAGCGGTTCTGCCAAAGCTTTACCAACATTCTACTAAGACAATCCTTTTGCCAGCCCTAGTAACAGCTTGTGTGTAGTATTGATTCAAGGAGCAGTCATTGGGGTCTGGCCATCTTCTCCACAGTGAGCCCTCTATAAGCCGCATGCCACAAGGCACTTATTTAGCCTGAGTCTGGGTGTCTCATTCTGTGTTGCACTCTGACCCAGCCCTGCTAAAGGCGAAGCCACCGGGTCCCAGGATGATCACTGTGACTTAGCATAGCCTTTACCAGCTCGTGCAAATATACACAGCCTTCAGCTAAATTCAATTAGTTTTTCCTTAAGACGGGAAAGAAATCCAATTTTACCAAACATGGACAGACGGTGGAAGGCACTTTGATGTTACAACCTCTCAGTGATGCTTTACTTAGTCACAAGTTCATAAGCAAGAAGGCTTAATTACTTGGGAAAACACAGGATTAAAACTGGACACAATGGCTGAGTATCCGCTCTCGGGTGACTTGATTCGAACCCATGCACCCAGTTCGTGTGTGGTGCAAACTTTGATGTGTGCTATGACAAGCTGAAAGTCATGACCCCCTCGGGGAAGCTCCTTCAGATGGCTTTTGCAGGATGTGTAGGCGGAGAGGCAGGCCTGTTTGCTCAACTTTGATGTCCAAGCAGCCACAGGCCCTACTATTTGCTCTTTCACTGAGGGATGGATTGGGAGCCTCCTACCTTTCCCAGTGGACAATGGTTAGCAATGGAGTGTGACGACTGTTGACCATTCCAGAAGCCTGGCGGACCAGAACAAGGCTTTGGGAGGTGCAGAGCCTGGGGGGCCAAAAGCTGTTTATAGGACAGTCATTTCTCCAGATGTAGCTTTCCTTAACACCCTAGTGTTGGGTGCTTGTAATGGAGATAAAGATAGTCCCCTGAATTTTAGCAGGTACTAAGTACTGCTTGACCCTCTATCCAACATTAAGGTGTTTTTAAATTGAAAGTTTATGCCTTTCCTTTTTCTTCATTAGAGTATATGCACAGAGGATAGTTTTTGGAAGAAAATTGGTATGATTTAGATTCTTATAATTTCTAATTCCTCAAAAAAGAAGCTGTCAGTACACATATCTGATGGTATCTACAGCATATAAAGAATTTACAAGTCAGTAATAAAAAGACAATCCAATTTTTTTTAATGGGTAAAAGATTTGAGCAGACACTTCACCAAAGAGATGAGTGACAAATAAGCACATGAAAAGATACTCAGCATTGTTAGCCATTAAGGAAATATAAATTAAAGTCACAGTGAGCTACCACTACACACCTACAGAAGTAGCTAAAATTTAGAAAAACTGACAATACCAAGTGCTGACAAATATGCAGAGCAATTGTCATATATTTCTGATAGGAATGCATGATGGTATAGCTGCATTGGGAAACACTATGGCATTTTCTTGTAAAGGTAAAGCATACATTTACCGTACAACCCAGCAATATTTGTCCAAGAGGAGTAAAAACATCTGCAAAAAGACCTATATGTCAATATTTATAGAGCTCTTTCATAACCACCAGAAAACTGGAAATAACCCAAATATCCATCAACTGGTAAATGAATACAGTTTTTTTAAAAAAGCAAACTACTCATGCATGCAACAACATAGATGAATCTCAAAAGCCTTATACTAAGTAAAGCTAACATAATTATAGCTACATACTATATAATTCCATGTATATAACATTCTGGAAAAGGCAATATTCTAGGGGCAAAAATCAGATTAGTGGTTGCCATGGTTTGGAAGTGAGAGGAGGAACATATGGGGTGATGGAAATATTCTATATCTTGATTATAGTGGAGGTTACATGACTATACAATTATCAAAACCCATCAAATTTTACATCTTAATGATGAGTTTTGCTTTGTGTAAATTATACTTCAATAAACTGGCTTTATAAAAACTTTTCTAAAAGCCAACATCCCTCTAATTTAATTGTGACCAGTGACATACTGAGAATTCATGTTTGTAGTATCAGAATTAATTCACATTGTTAGTGTTCACCTCAGATGTTTTGAATTCTTATTGTTGATGATTCCTCACATTAGAGTGCTGTGTATTCTGATTGTTATTAGGGAATGAAGATTTGTGATGTCATGAAGTCTTATTACTGATGAATAATGATAAATTCTTACTTTACGAGTATTATTCAGTGGGCCTATATAAGCTCACAAAATATGTGATTCTTTGTCCCAGCAAGGAGAAAGTTAGCAGGGTACAGGACTGGGAGTTTGCCTCTCCTGCACCATTCTCTAGGCTCCCATGCAGGAAGACCACCTATATAGGGAGGCCATTGTGATGCTTCAGGAACCAAAGATCCTGAAAGAGGAGGATGGTGTGGGGAGATTCAGTTGAATCTGCTTGGTTGGTTTCGCAAGCCTCTACCTCAGAGAAGGTGAGAACTGCAAGGCAGAGCATGAAGCACCAGCAGAACTGTTTGAAATTCCCCACAAGAGTCTCCCTCCCTCCTTCTGCCTTTTCTCCCCAAGTGCATTTCATCAGCCTTGGAAGGACCAGTTCCCGGCACTGCCTTCCCTGCTTGGCCAAGGTCCCTGAGGAACTGAGCTAATGAGTGGATAACACGCATTTGCCAAGGCCTTCCTGGATGTGGTACCTGGGCTTTGTTAATTTTAAATGCTGCCATCCTTGGCTGAAGACCATTTAATTCCCTCTCTCAGCAGTCATTTATTTTTAGTGTGTGCTTATTTTCTCACCACCTTACTAAGAGTAGAGGGTGCATTAAACCCTGTTTTCGAGACCTACAGCCTAAGCCAGGTTGCTGTGCTGTGGGAGAGGTTTTACAGACCTACCTTAGTGGGCTGTGATAACATCACAGGTGTTCTTAGAGCAAAGAGCCAGTGTTGCTTTTGCACCTAGACCACTGGCAAGCTGCCCTGGGAGTCTCTCCTTGCTGACTGGCCATAGGTAGAGCAGGCAGAGTAGCCCTGCACTTGTGCTTGAATGTATTCCCTGAGCCTCACCACATAAAGGTCTATCCTGCCTGAGGGGTGTGGAGCCTCTTTCTAGGTTCCCAGCCTATTCTTGGCCTGGCTTTGTGCTACAGCCTAGTGCTTCCTCCTGTCCAAGGAGGCTGGGCTTTGTGCTGTGTGATCCCCTGACTGTAGTGATGATGATGGCTATAGTTGTTTGAGGATTTTCTATGTGCCAGGCCTATGCTGAGCTGTGTTGGCTCTAATCTTCAGGGCAATTCTGAAAGGGAGGGGGTTATTATTCCTATTTTATAGACAGGGGAAATGAAACTTAGAGATGCCCAAGGTTATCCAGTGAAAGAGGGAGCTGGAATTTGAAGCCAGGTCTCTTTGAACTCCAAACCCTTGTTCTTTCCACTGGACTACACTGCCTGTTGAGGGAAGGAGCAGGGAGTAAGGCCATGGGATGGACCAAGGGATGCTGGAACCAGGAGTCAAGTCAGCTCAGTCAAGGATTATTTGTTTGTTTGTTTGAATTAAGAAAAATTGATTAAAGATAAGATAATGTCATAAGGGCACAATGGGCAGGACAGCAGTAAGAGTGAGTTTGCTGTCTGCTAGGGATTCTTGATGACCTACTATGTGCTGGATGATTCTGGTAAATCTAAAAACATTAACCACTCTCCTTGTCCCAAAAACCTGCCTGTCAGAAAAGAGATAAAACAATTCCCACTTTGGAGAGTATGGCAGAATGTGGTTGGTGCCACAAAGAAGGCCACATAGAGTACCAGAGGAGAGATCATGCTGTGTAGAGCTGACATCACGAAAGGAGGCCTTTTCTGAGGTGCTGGATCTTGAAAGGTGCACAGGATTTGGTTGGTAATGGTAGAAAGTAGAGGGACTGCATTTCTGGAAGAACCGTTGTAAGCATAGGCTCACAAAGATGAGAAAGTAAGGATGTGCCAGAGTTAGGAGGAACTGGCAGAGGGCACAAGAGTGTGAAGGAAAGACCCTAACTAGCACTGGCTATTATCCTCTCTGTGGGTCTGACAGTCTAGCACAGGGGTCCTCAACCCCCAGGCCATGGACTGGTACCAGTCCATGGCCTGTTGGGAACCGGGCCACACAACAAGAGGTAAACAGCTGGGGAGCCAGTGGAGCTTTATCTGCCCCATTGCTCACATTACTGCCTCAGCTCCACCTCCTGTCAGATCAACAGCCACATCAGATTCTCATAGGAGCTTGGGCCATATTGGGAACTGCACATGCAGAGGATCTAGGTTGCACATTCTTTATGAGAATGTAATAATGCCTGATGATCTGAGGTGGATCTCAGGCAGCAATGCTAGTGCTGAGGAGTGACTGCAAATACAGATTTACATTAGCAGTGAAGTTTGACTGCACATCTCCCACCCCAACCCTACCTCCTGTCTTTGTCTTTCACAAAACCAGTCCCTGATGCCAAAAAGGTTGAGGACTGCTGGTCTAGCATGTGGAACAGTCATGTGCTCTAGAGTCAGACTACTTGGGTTTAAATCCAAGCTCTGCTTTTTATTAGTTTTGTACCTTGGCAAGTTCTTTCACCTTAAAAAAAAAATTAAATTAATTTTTTATTTTTGTGTCAAGTTCTCACTCTGTTGCCCAGACTGATGTTCAGCAGCATGATCACGGCTCACTGCTGCAGCCTCAGCCTTCTGGGCTCAGGCAATCCTTCCAACTCAGCCTCCACGCTTAGCTAATTTTTGTTGTTGTTGTTTTGTTTTTTGTTGTTGTTGTTGTTTAGAGATGAGGTCTCACTATGTTGCCCAGGCTGGTCTCAAACTCCTGGGCTCAAACAATCCTCCCTCATCAACCTCCCAAAGTGCTGGGATTACAGGTATGAGCCATCACTCTTAGCCACTTTTCTATAATTGTTTCCTCAGCCATAAAATGGGGACAAGTGGATCTACTTTAAAAGGCTGTTTTGAGGTCTAAATATGTAAAAATATGTAAAGTGTTTAGAACAGTGCCTGCCATATAGTAAGCACTCAGTAAAGGTTTACTACTTTAGTTAATAATAGTATAGTGATGGTGATGGTGGTGGTGGTGGTGGTGGTGGTGGTGGTGGTACCTTAATTATTGTTATTGATACTATTGCTGCTGATTATGGATTGCCCCAGAAGGAGGCTAGCAGTGGCTTACAGGTGAGTCTACCTTTGATTAAGGTGGGGGAATTACCTCTCTCATCTCATAGGTGACTCAGAAGCAGTAGGGCTTTGGGGATTCTGTTCTCAATTCTTTTCATCTAAGAAGCTGAACCTAGAACATGGGACCCCTGTGCAGAGTACCTTGATGTGGGGCTGGCTTTTGTCCCGGGTGGCCACTTGCCCAGTGCAAGACAGTGCCCAGTATTTCCCAGCAAGGAAGAGCGGGTGAGGGTGTTGGCCAAGTGCCCAGAATACCAGCACCATGTCCCCAGAAAAGTGTGCTAGGCTTGACGTTTCTCCCACTGCTGCTGCTGTGGCCGATTATCTCTGAGTAACAAAGAGTCATTTCTAATCCCATTTGGAATCGTTGCTCAAGATAATCCTGTTTGGTAGTAATGATATTCCAATTCCAGCATGCACCCGTTTCTAGTTTGGCAGACGCATGCCTTGACCTCAGGCAACCTAAGACACTGCTGCCTGGAGAGCAGCGCCAGCTCATTTGCCTAACATGACAGTCTTGGGGTACCCTTCCCCCTACCCTAACTTCAGTGCGATATTCTTTCCTGGGGTTTTGTGTTCAGTGCTATCTTCATGGATAGTGTCAGTTAGGGAGAATGTCCAGTGCTCATCCAGTTCAGCTGCTTAGGGAAGGTGTTTCATTTCTAGGGACTGTGATATGTTTTAGTCCTGGATCTCTTCTTTAAAAGCAGCTGGTCACCCTTGATGATCCAATAGAAAAATAAAATATTAAAAGGGAACAGGCATAGTGGCTCATGCCTGTAATCCCAGCACTTTGGGAAGCCAAGGCAGGAGGATTGCTTGAGCATAGGAGTTTGAGAGCAGCGTGCACACATAGTGAGACCCCATTTCTACAAAAAATAAAAATAGAAAATAAGGCAACTGAGCTATAAGCTGCTTATTTTAGTAGGGCTGCTGGACTCATGGGTCAGGGGTGTATATGTATATATGGTGGATGTTTCTGGGTTTCAGCAAGATATTTGGCTGTCTCTCATGATATCCACATGAATAAAATATGATGTTGAAAATAGTATACTCAGACTAACAAGTGGTGAATGGCCTGGTTTGTTGTTTATATATGAATGGACATCAGACTGGAGAGCAGACTTAAGTGGTGAGCCAAGGGACTCTGTCCTATGTAATATTTATATCACTCATTTCATTCAGGTTATTGATAAGTGCCAACAGATTACATGAAGCTTAAAAAGGTGCTAATATATTGGGTGATTCCATTGTGGGAGCTTTTCTGTCCTCTTAATAAATCCTGCTTTCTCAAAATAAAATATAAAATAAAAAAAAGAAAGATTTCAATGGACTAGTGCAATGGTTAAATCTGTGTTCATAAAAAATTTACAGGAATGAGTGCATAGGTCAAAGTTAAAAATAAAAAACCAGCTGTAAAATTCAAGGTGCAATACTTAGCAATCCTAAAAGTAAAACCTAGGCACTGGCTAAAAGTTCAATATATAGTCAACAGTGCAACATCAGATCCCAGAAGATATTTACTGCCCTGTATAGACCCTATGTGTAAGGAAATGGAGATGGTCAAGGCACAGTCCCTGCTTGGGGAGCACATAGTCTAGTTGTATATAACATGGTAGTGAGAACAGGGGTTCTGGAATGAGACTGCCTGAGTTTAAAAGCTAGCTCTGCCTGTAGTTCTTAGTTTCCTCATCTGCAAAATGTGAAGAATAATAGCACCTACCTCAGCATAAGGTGGTTGCAAGGATTAAAATGTACATAAAACCACTTAGGGCAATATACTAAGTTCATGTAGTTAGTACACAATAGATATCTGCTGCTGTTATCAATGGTATTGCTTTCCTTTTCTGTTGGGTTTTTTTTTTTTTTTGAGTTGGAGTCTCACTCTGTCGCCCAGACTGGAGTGCAGTGGCACGCTCCCGGCCACCACAGCCTCGACCTGCTGGACTCCGGCAATCCTTCCCCCTCAGCCTTTCAAGTAGCTGGAACTACAGGCACGTGCTACCACACCCGGCTAATTTTTTGATTTATTGTAGAGATGAGGTCTTGCCAAGTTGCCCAGGTGGGTCTCGAACCCGCGGGCTCAGGCAATCCAGTCACCCTTTTCTGTTGTTATTTTCACCCCAGTCTAACATAACATCATACTGTTATGGATCATTTGCCTAGAGAGAGCCTAGTCTGGGCCCATACTGTAGTAAGAAGCCCTAACAACCAGGGTTGCTGCCCATATATTATGAACCACAAATTGAAAGACGTGGAAGTATATTTAGAACTAGACTAAGGATGTGAAATTGGGATTGCCTTGGAAACCCTGTGATGGGTGATCTTGATTGCTTGGCCCTGTGCTTAGTATGCCATGCCTTCCTTAATCTTTGCCCTAATCATGTCACTTCTCTCTGGACCCACCACTGATTTTGATCCCATCCATCTCAATCAGACTCCCTCTTATCCCAGCTAGCTGCTATGACCTGCCTTGCTTCAGCTGCCATTTGAAAATATCACTCTCTGGTACTACATGTAAGGACTCTGTAACTATAGAATAATAACAGACTAATGGATAGTCAGATGGTTGAGAGCCAGTGTGGTTTAGGGGAATGTGCACCAGGTATGGGCTCAAGACAGAACTGGATTTGAATCTTGGTTCCTGTGCTTATTTAATGTGTACCCTTGAGTAACTTATGTTATCTTACTGAACCTCAGTTTATTCACTGATAAAATAGGACCAGTACTTCATTGCAAGTTGTTGTAAGGATCTAAAATAGTGAATGTAAAGTGTCTAATATACCGTGGCTACTTTATTATGATTATTGGTCTCTACCTTTTGAAGTCAACAGAAGATTATTATCCTCATTTGAAGAAATAGGGGCACATTTTCTGCGCAGGTACCTTATTTCCTACTTAATGTTTAATTCATTCCCCAAAGAAGCAGGCTTTAAAAAGAAAACTCTCCCTGCCCTCTCCACGCTCACCTCATGCCTCCATGCCACAGGACCTCTAGGTTTAACACATGCCTGTGCCTTTGGTCAGGCCACCCGGCTTTCCTGACCAGCCAGTAGGCCAAGTTACTGAATGAGCCACAGCTCATTTGACTTTCCAGCAGATCTTGTGAACTGTGACCTCTTTGCTTCCTCCCCTTGTCGAGGTGTGCACTGGGTTGAGAATAGATCACTCTTTGTCTTCTCCTTGGGACCCGTGACACTTATCACAGTGACCTATGCTTTAGATGTGGGGGGTGGGAAGGAGGAGGAGTTGGAGGAGCTTCTTCTGAAGCTCAACATTGTGTGGAGATGACCTGGAGCTGGATCACTGCCCTTCTTGCTTCACCAACTCCAGCTGCTCACCAGCCGTCTTTGACACGCGCCTGGCTCAGCACAGGCCTTAGTCCCCACCACAGGTTTCCTCGCTCTTCCCTAAACAATGTGAGCACCCAACCCCCTTCAACCACTGAGAGCAGAACGCCTTAACATCGATCGATGCAACTGCTTTCCCATGCATTGTGACTCCACACTGCCCTGAAAGCAAGAGCTCATCAAGGTCACTGCGAACCAGCCTAGATATGCTCCTATTTCTAATCTTTTTTATTTTTATTTTTTGAGTCAGGGTGTCATTTTGTCACCCAGGCTGGAGTACAGTGGCCTCATCATGGCTCAGCACAATCTCGACCTCCTGGTCTCAGGCGACCCTTCCACCTCAACTTCTTGAGTAGCTGAGACTACTACTGATTTTTTGTAGAGTCGAGGCATGCTATATGACCCAGGCTAGTCTCGAACTCCTGGGCTCAAGCGATCCTCCTACCTCGGTTTCCCAGAGTGCGGGGATTACAGGCACGAGCCACTGTGCCCAGCCCACTTCTAATCTAATTACAAACTGATGCAAATTAATTTGGCTGTGGCTTCAAAAGGAGTTCCATGAATCCCAGTAGCTGTCACTTATGGACCACCCTCCTGTTCATTTCCTCAGCTTTGTCTGGAAACTGCCTGTAGCCCTGACAGGGCAGAGACAGTTGCCTTCCACCTTTCTCTCCGATTTCCCATCAAATAAAATAATTATTTCATTTATTCACCTTTCATTTAGTTGTTCATGCACTCATTCAGAATACATCTGTGACCACTTACTGTGATCCAGGAGACTGTGGGCAAGGAGCTGGACAGTCAGGTTGAGAATTGGCCCCTGCCCTGTAGCCTGGTAGGAAAGGCAAATCAAAGTAAGCAGACAATCATGATATAATATGATGAGAGTACCTACCATGGGGGTAAGTACTGGGTGCTGTGCAGACAAAGAGGAAGGGCATGGACTCAGACTGGGAACAAGAAAAGGCTCAGTTAGTTGGTGACAGTATCATCAAGAAACCCTGAAGGCAAATGAGCACTAACCAGTTGAGGCAGGGGACAACAGGAGGAGTGGCACCTTTGATGGCCTTAGGTGTACTTCAGGGAGTTTATTGTTCTTGCTGGGTCTTAAATTCTTCAGCCCCCAAGATCACTAGATCAAATAGGAATAAGAAGTTCTGTAATTGAGAGACTCCCTGGGAGGAGTTAATTTTTGGATCAAATGGTCGAGTCTAATTAATGTACAAATAGAAGGGGATAGGGAATCAGCCTTTTTTAATAAATTGTACATGTTGCTGCACACATATCCAGCCTGTTGCTTCTAACTGCTGCATCATGTTTCACAGTGTGTGGCTACAACATTTAACTTATCCGTTCCCCCAGTGATGGACACTTAATTGTCTGCAGCTACCCATTGCCACAGAATGCTGTAATGAACAGTTCCTGTGTTGCCCTTTTTGGACCTGCATAAGAATTTCTCTGGGAATTGTATGCTCTGAAGCAGAGGTGCTGGGCCATAGGGTAAGGTACTTTAATTTTACAAAAGACTACAAGCTTGGCTTCCAGAATGGCTGCATCAGTCTATACACTGATAGTGCATGAAGAGTCTCAGATCCCCATGTCCTCTCCAGCACTTGACATTGTTCAGCTTTCTAACTTTTGTCAATATGTTGAATTTACAGTGTATCTTGTTTTAATTGCATTTCTGTAACACCAAACGAACTTGAGGATCTCTTCATATACTTAATAATAATCTTTTTTTTCATTTCCTCCTTTGATTGGCTCTTCATGTCCTTGCCTCATTTTTCTATTGGGTCTTGTGATCCTAGCATTTTTATCAAAACCTGTGTTGAGGCAGAGTTCTCCTATAGACTGTTAGCCACCTGAGAGTCAGTGTAGGTGCTACAGACATTCTCTGCTTCCCCAAATTAGTAAGGAAATTGGGTATCTGGAGATTATCTTTAGCCTTTGAGGGTAATACTGGCATTGGCAGGCATATCTTTTCTCAGACCACCAGAGACCAAATCTTGAACTGGCTGAGAATTACTGCCTATGGAGTAATTCCTTTGCATGGAGATATTTTTCTGTTACAGAAAAACATATTTGTGTAGACTGATGTATTCTGCCTTTTTTTTTTTTTTTTTTTTGAGTTGGAGTCTCACTCTGTCGCTCAGACTAGAGTGCAGTGGCCGCTTCCGGCTACCGCAGCCTCGACCTGCTGGGCTCCAGCGATCCTTCCGCCTCAGCCTTCCAAGTAGCTGGAATTACAGGCACGCGCTACCACGCCCGGCTAATTTTTTGATTTATTGTAGAGATGAGGTCTCACCAAGTTGCCCAGGTGGGTCTCGAACCCGCGGGCTCAGGCAATCCGCTCACCTCAGCCTCCCAAGGCGCGGGATTACAGGCTGAGCCACCGAGCCCGGCTGTATTCTGCCTTTTTAAGACAAAAACATAATTTGGGTAGACTGATGTATTCTGCTGTTAAGATTGTGAACACCTACCCTTATGCCACAGCTCATTTGGTACCAGCTACTCAAATTTAAGGCAGTAACACCTAAACCTAGACCTAAAACATGGCAGCCAGTAGACCAGTACCAGAACAAAGGGAGAGGTTGCAGCTGTCCTTTGGTGGATCACCACTAACAGTAGTGCCTGCCTGCCTCTGTGCCATTAGATTCTCACCTTGTACTCCATATGTCAGCCATGAAAGCTGACTCAACATCTCCCCATGTAAGTCACCTTGTCCCAAATACAGTTCTGAGTGTGGGCATTTTTTTCTGCTTTAGCAGAAAACAAAAGGTCCTTACTACTGCTCGTGGGTGCTGCTGCTTTTGCCTTGCTGTGACTTTTGGTACCACTGTGTCCTTGGTGTCTGGCTACTTGCTTGCCTTATTATCTGCTCTACCTCACGTGCTAGTCCCTGACCTCTGGCCTGGCTTTTCACTCTCTGTCTCACATAAACCTCTGCTGCCTGGTGTCTGGCCCTTGCTTCTATTTTGACTGTGAACTTCTTGACATTCTTGGTCCTGGCCTACTGCTTAGCCTGTTTTCACCAGCCTTTCCTTAGCTTTCTCTAATCTGGCTAACCTCCCACCCTGTTTTGGTCCTGCTCTATGCTATAGTTCCAGGGAGGTTCTTTTAGTGGTCAAATCTAGTTGGTAAATCATGTTCAATAGTCATAGTCCTATAACTTGATCTGAGCTGGCTTCTCCAAGAAGGGCCTGATCCCTTTGGAGCTCTTGGTGGCTAGATGATTTATAAGTATATGAAAGCTGTTAGACAAAGAGCCACCTGGCAAGGTGTTGGTGCCCCCTTTGGCAACTGAACAGCCATGGTTTCTATAGTTCTATCTGTACCCTCACAGTGGTGCTGCTGCTTTTTGAACCTTATTAAAAGTGAGGGGAATCTTCTGTTAGGTTGTAACATGAGTCACTATCTTGGATGCTTACCCTCTTAGACCTCCAAGTTTGTGAATTGCCTATTTCCTTTGATTGGGTTAGCAGCCCCAGGGCCAATCCTAGTCACTCTTCTCTCCCCATCCTGCCAGACCACTGTCTGCCCTCCAGGACCAAGGGCAGCATACATGCTGCTTGGACACATCCCCAGCCTGCAAATTGGACAGATGGAATCAATACACATGAACCTGGTGAGGCCCAGGTAGCACAGTTAGTGACACTAGCTGCCTGGAGGGACAGCCTGCCATGGGAGGGAGTGTGATTGAATGATGATTGAACATAGCAGCTGAGGATTAACCAAATTATGTCCCTTTGAGTTTAGATCGACAAACCCTTCTCGCTTGGATTTTAAAACACATCAACTTGTACAGAATGCTGAAGAGCTGCCTTCTTAACACGGGACTGTGCCAGCATGAATACTGGCAGGGGGAGGGAGTCAGATATAGCTCTGGTGCCTTCCACAGCCCAGATTCATGTCACTGTTACTAAGATTATATAAACAAAAGAAGAGAGCTTATATTTGTGGAGCTTTTTAAAATGTGTCAGGCACTGTGTAGTTTTATATTCTTATAATCTTCAAGAGATCTCCATTATCTCCATTCTGGTAGAGAAATGGAGGCTTAGCGGTGTAGTAACTGGTCCAATATCACATGATCAGTAAATGATTAGAACTTAAGTCTTTCTGTGCTTGTTATAAAGTGCCATGCTATCTTCCAATTTAAATGCCTTAGTTCATGCTTCTCTTGACTTCCCTAAAGCCCACTCATAGGGTCAGGTACACAGTAATAATAACTAATGTTTATTGAGTAGTTACTATGTGTCAAACACTTTATATGCATTAACACAGTCATATGAGCTAGATATGCTTAAAATTATCCCTAACAATAAGTTTGCAAAATATTGGTTTTCTAATTTCATCTTTTCTTCTGTAATTATTAGTTTTCATTCTATGGTAAGCAAGAACTTTCCTCCAATTACTTATTAATTTGTTTTTCAGTGTACACTTCAGTGGGGAATCTTATTTTACTCAATGGGTTTTAATTATATATAATTATAATGGGTTATAACCCATTACTGTCACTATTCATTTTGATGCTCGGATTGTCCCAGATCTTACAGTCAGTTTTCTTAAACTCTATGCCATGCTACTTCTCTATCAGATACTGTTTTGCACTGCCTTCATTTAGTGTGGCTATCTATAAAAGCTTTTTTGTGTCCTGTTGGCTTTTAACCTTCTGGGAAGCAGGCAGACTGATGCCAGTCTTAATCCAAATTGTGTATAAACTGAGAGTAAAAGGTCTCCAAATGAGAACCTGACAGACTCTACTATGAATTAATTATATGAGTTCTAGGTATGGATTTCAGTTGGTAGACACCTTTCTTATTTTTCTTTGAAATCTTAATCAATATTCTGGATAAAGCAACTTTGAAAGATAATTTTAAAAATCTTTTTAGGTAAAGTGAGTAGACAGACAACTCACCTAACTACGAGAAGGGACCCCCCCCCAAAAAAAAACCTGGATTATCTTTTGGAAGGTGGGCCCTTTGTAGTACAGGCTTTCCCCACTAGGTTAAGTGTTCTAGGGACCCTTTGGCATCAGTGTACCAGCTAGCATTGTTGTGAGAGACAATGTGCAGAAGAAATGTACCGAGTTGTGGCAAACAGTTGACTGATTCTTATATCTTGAAAAGGCACCTGCTGACACCATGCTAAATGTTCAATTTTTTACCAAGAATGGCATGACCCCTGTGCTCCACCCTCCCTATTCATGTGATCTTACCCCAGTCGACATTTTTTTTTTGTTTCCCTGGATGAAAAAAGTCCTCAAAGGGAAACATTTTGCCAATGTGGAAGAGGTAAAACAAAAAATGGCAGAAGCACTAAAAGACATCAAAATTGATGAAGTAAAAAACTGTTTTGAGCAGTGGAAAAAGAATCTTGATAGGTGAATTGCATCAAATGGAGAGTACTTTGAAGGTGACTGAATTTTAAACATGTAAGAGTAAATATACTTTTTATAAATAAATTCCAGGGTTTTTGGGTGCCCCCTTGCATATTAGTCAGCTATAGAAAAACCTCGGCTATGTGGGGGATGGATTCTGTCTTTTGATTTACCTATAAGACCCGATGTATTTTTGTGTGCACGGAAGTTAGTGAAATGTATTCATTCACTCAGCAAATAATCAAGCCAGGTACTAAGTCTGTTGAAGGTAATGAAATTACAACCAGGTGATATGTGGAAAACTGTAACCATTACTGGTTCCAAATACTGAAAAACAAGGAAGAGAAAACAAACTGTAGTTTTGGCTTTTTAATAATTATGTTAATTAGAGTAATTTGTTTGAAATGCTTACCGCTTATGCCTTCAAAAGCATTAACAGTTGTGAAGGTCAGTAAACAAAGGTAGACATACTAAGAAATATGGTCAAAGAACATTAATAAGAGATTCATGAGCCGGGTGCAGTGGCTAAAGCCTATAGTCCCAGCACTTTGGGAGACTGAGGTGAGAAGGTTGCCTGAGCCCAGGATTCGATATCAGCCTGGGAACTTGGTGAGACCTTGTCTCTACAATAAATTTAAAAAATTAGCTAGATGTGGTGGTGCACCTGTAGTTCCAGCTACTTGGAAGGCTGAGGCAGAAGGATCGCCTGAGCCCATCAGGTCAAGGCTGCAGTGGCCGTGAGTGTGCCACTTCACTCCAGCCTGGGCAACAGTGAGACTCCAACTCAAAAAACAAACAAACACAAAACCAAACAAACAAAAAGAGATTCGTGAAAGAAGAAGCAACTGACTATTGAAAATGTTTTTTTAAAAAATTTAACCTAATAAATAATCAAAGAAAGAAGCTGGACATGATGACTCACGCCCGTAATCCCAGCACTTTAGGAGGTAGAGGCAAGAGGGTTGCATGAGTCTATGGGTTTGAGACTAACTTGGGCAACTTGGCCTTAAATCAAAAAAACTAGCGGGGTGTGGTGGTGCATGCCTATGGTTCCAGCTACTTGGAAGACTGAGGCGAAGGATCACCTGAGCTCAGCAGGTCGAAGCTGTGGTGGCCATGAGTCTGCCACTGCCTTCTAGCCTGGGTGACAGAGTGAGACTCCTACTCAAAACAAACAAAAAAGGCAAGGAAAGGTAGGTTGAAACAGTAGTGTGATTCTATGTTCTGTTTTCCAGACTAACACAGTCTGAAAAAGAAAAACACCCTTTTTTGGTGAAAGGAAGGCTCGTTAATTATTTTCATACTTCATACTTTATTAGTGAAAATAATAATTGTCTTTCTGAAAAGCAACTTGGTAATATTTATCAAAACCCTTTAAAATGCTTATGCTTTTTTTTTTTTTTTTTTTTTTGAGTTGGAGTCTCACTCTGTAACCCAGGCTGGAGTGCAGTGGCACACTCACAGTTCACCGCAGCCTTGACTTCCTGGACCCAGGCAATCCCTCCACCTCAGCCTCCTGAGTAACGGGGACTACAGGCTCATGCCTTCATGCCACAGCTAATTTTTTTTTATTTTTGTGTAGAGATGAGGTCTCACTATGTTGCCCAGCCTGGTCTCAAACTCCAGGGCTCAAGTAGATCCTCCCACCTCAGCCTCCCAAAGTGCTGGGATTACATTTTGAGCCACCACACCTGGACACATTTTTTTTGTAGATGTGGAGTCTTGCTGTATTGCTCAGGTTGGTCTCAAAACCCTGACCTCAAGCAATCTTCCTGTCTCAGCCTCCCAAAGTGCTGGGATTATAGATGTGAGCCACTGCACCCAGCTCGCTTATATTTTTTGACCTAGAATTTTATCTCCTAGGAATTTATTCAGAGAAAATAACCAGAGATATTGTATAATTCAATATTAAAAACAATATATGGTTTTACAACAGGGAATTGGTTAAATAAAGTGTAGAATAGCCTTATGGTAGAATACTGTGTGGCTTACCTCATCTCCCACTGTTTTTTCCCTTACTGTCTCGTCTGTCTACTTTCTTCAGGTAAAACATTGTACTCTTTTGCCTCTGGGATTTATTGCATACTCCCACTTTTACTATCTCAGATCTGGCTATTCAGTCTTCACGGTTTAAAGACTTCCTCTGGGAGCCCTTCTTAAAAATTATTTATTTTGTTGTCTCATCACATTTTTTTGTGATGAGAAAGTTAGACTTTACCCTTAGTGGTTTTTGAGACTATAACGTTATTAACTATAGTACAATAGATCTCTTTAATGTTTTCCTCCAGTAAAACTGAAATTTTGAATCCTTTAACTGACATCTCACCCCTGCCCTCCACCACAATCCCTGGTAATAATCCTACTCTCTGCTTCTAAGAGTTTATTTATTTATTTTTTAGATTCTACATATTCATGAGATCATGAAGTATTTGTTTTTCTGCGCCTGGCTTATTTCACTTAACATTGTGTCCTCCAGGTTCATCCAGATGCAGATGACAGAATTTCCTTCCTTTTTTTAAGGCTGAATAGTATTCCATTGTGTAGATACAGCACATTTTCTTTATCTATTCATTCACTGATGGACACTTAGGTGTCCATATCTTGGCTACTGTGAATAATGTTGCAATAAACATGGGTGTTGCAGATATCTCTTTGACATACTGATTTCATTTCCTTTGAATATACCTAGTAGTGGGATTACTGGATAATATGATTGTTCTATTTTTAATTTTTTGAGGAAACTCCATACTGCTTTCCATAATGACTGTAGTCATTTACATTTCTACCAACAGTGTGCAAGGGTTTCCTTTTCTCTGCATCTTTGTCAACACTTACCTCACACCATTTTAGCAGGTATAAGGCGATAGCTCATTATGGTTTTAATTTGCATTTCTCTGATGATTAATGATGTTGAGCATTTTTTATATACCCATTGACCATTTGTATGTCTTTTGAGAAATGTCTGTTAAGGTCTTTTGCTCATTTTTTAGTTGGGTTATATATTTTTTCTTGCTATTGAGTATTTTAGTTCCTTATATATTTTGGATATTTCTCAATCACAGATGCTGTAAAAAAATTTCTTTTAATTTAAAAACAGATATATTTTGCATATTAACCCCTTATCAGATATGTGGATTGTGAATAATTTTCTCCTTTCTCATAGGTTTTCTTTTCACAGTGTTATTTGTTTTCTTTTCTGTACAGAAACTTTTTAGTTTGATGTATTCCCTTTTGTCTGTTTTTGCTTGTCTTGCCTTTGCTTTAGGATCATGTCCAAAATATCATTGCCCACACCAATATCATGGAACTTTTCTCCTGTATTTTCTTTTAGTAATTTTATATTCTGAGGTCTTATACTTTAGTTTTTAGTCCATTTTGAGTTGATTTTTATATATGGTATGTGATGAGGGTCTAATTTTATTCTTCCGCATGTGTATACTTGGTTTTCCCAGCACCATTTATTGATGAAACTGGCCTTCCCCGTTATGTGTTCTTAGCACACATAAGTTCAAAAAAAAATATGTGGACCTATGTGTGAACTCTATTCTACTCCATTGGTCTCTGTGACTGTTTTTATGCCAGTACTATGTTGTTTTAATTACTATTGCTTTATAGTATATTTTGAAGTCAGGTAGTATTATACCTATAGCTTTGTCTGTTTGCTTGAGATTGCTTTGACTATTTAGGTTTTTTTGTGGTTCCATTCAAATTTTAGTATTTTTTTTTCTATTTCTATAAAAAATGTTATTGTAATTTTGATAGGAATTGCATTGAATCTGTAGATCACTTTGGGTAATATGAGCATTTTAGCAATATTAGTTCTTCTAATTCATGAACACCTGATATCTTTCCATTTATTTGTGTTATCAGTTTCTTTTATCATTGTTTTATAATTTTCACTGTACAGGTCTTTTGCTTCCTTGGTTAATAACCCTTTGCACTTGGATGTCCCCTCTCAGGGGACATAGATTGCTGGTGATTATGCTGGACAAACTTATGCAAGTGCAAATTTTTCAAAAATGTGTGTTTTCTTGAAGTTTTCAATACAAATTGCATGAAAAAACAAATAAAGAGATGGAATATATATTGAGATGTATGTTAAAAAAAAAATCAGCTGTCGTAACATAGAGAATGTGTGAAGTGTCTCCACAGTGGTGCCCACACTTTGTAACAGAAGGTAGCGAGCGATAAAGAGCGTCTATATGAGAAAGACAGCTGTGGGTATGCCCTTTTATCATATGGCATAACTTGAAAAGATAGATAGGCAAGTAACTGTAGTCCTAAAAGAAAGAGACTTTCAAAGTTGAAGGCAGATTGTATTGAAGTATCGAGCTGCACAGATCGAATATATCTATCTGCACTGTTGGAAAAGTAAAATTGGAAAAGTAATATTCTTTTGATAAATTTCATTTCATGGCTTCATAATTTACAGTTAGAAATTTTTTATCCATTTATTTAGTTTACAGAACAGTGGCAAAACAAAAGGGAGAGTTATGATATAAGCAGCAGTGGTGATGTTAGATTTAGACTTTCATACAGATAACTTAGAAAAAATAAACATTGATGTGGAAGAAAACGATAGTAGCAATAGTGATAATATGCCACCAAGAAGAAAACGGGCAAACATAATGGAAAGTGATAGTGATGAAAGTGTCATTAGTTTCGAAGAAGTAGAAGACAGTATACCGTCAAGCAAAGAATGAGAAGATGTCACAGAAAAAGATGGCCCTCCAGCGAGAGGCTTTTCAAACAGTAGGACTAAAATAGCAAGTAATATAAGAGAACCAATTTACTATTTTACTCTGTATTTTACAAATGAATTAGTGGATAGTGTAATAAAAGAATGTGGGTGAAAAAATAAGGAAAAAGCAACTATCACACAAATCAATTTGGCAGAAGTGGCATGACATTGACTGACAGGAATTTTCAGCTTTTATCTCAGTTGTCCTAATGTGGGAGGAAGAAAATGAGACCGCATTGTCTGCTCGAATAGAAAAACACCAGGTGGAAGACATCAAACAAATTACTATTGCACAACATGTTATCAATGCATGTTGGTGACCATTTCACACATTATCACGTTAGAAAAATATAAGATATAAAATTTTAATTTTTTGTCATAAGTTCCTCAATGTCCAAAATTCCATTATAAGCTAAATACCATTACAATAAAATAATTGATTTCAGCGCTATACTATTTAATATGAAGTGATTTGTTTTTCATTATTTCATTAAAAAGTGCAGTTGAATTGCTGGTAGGTGATCCGTGAGATGTCTCCAAGTGGAAAGAGTTAAATTTATTCCTAAATATTGCATTTTTCTTTTGTAGCTAGTGTAAACTGTATTTTAAAAATTCTCTTTTGGATTGTTGATTGTTAATATATAGTAATGCCACTGATGCTTTTACTAGGGTGACCCCCCAAAAAACAGAATTACTTTTTGGAGGGTGGACCCCTTGTAGTACAGGCTTTTCCCACGAGGTAAATGTTCTAGGAGCCTATCAGCTTCAGTTTATCAGCTAGCATTGGGAGAGGCTGTGTTCAGCTTCAGTGAATTGTTTTTTTAGATTATTTCCGTGTGTTTGCTTATTTCATGATAGGTGATTTACACGAACAGCCTTTCCACACCGTCCTGAGTGTTCAGCAGGTTTTGACCAAAAATGGTATGATTCCCATGCCCCACCCTCCAAAAATGGCATGATTCCCATGCCCCACCCTCCCTATTCTCCTGATCTCACCCTGAGTGACCTTTTTTTTTGTTTCCCCAATGGAAAAAGTCCTCAAAGAGATACATTTTGCCAGTGTGGAAGAGGTGAAACCAAAAAAAAAGCAATGCCAGAAACACTGAAAGGCGTCAAAATTAACAAATTCAAAAACTGTTTTGAGCAGTGGAAAAAGCATCTTGATAGGTGTATTGCATCAAACAGAGAGTACTTTGAAGGTGAGTGAAGTTTCAACACATAAGAATAAATGCACAATATTCTATAAATAAATTCTGGACTTTTTTGGGTCCTCCCTCATATAATAGCCACGAGACATTCAAGATCCAGAGCATATACAGGTGAAATTCCAAGTAAGGATTAGCGTTTTACTAAAGGGAACACTTATGAGTTGCAACAGACCTTCGTGAGGCCAGGCCTTAATACTGGATACCCATTGATAACACTGGTGACATCATTTAAACAGTTAACCCTTAATGAGTCACCTTTGACTCTGTCCAGTTCTCTGGCCCATGGTATACAGAACAGGGTTCTCCCAGGTCTATTTGCTCTGTCCTCAAAAGAAGAAACTTTTCTTGAAACTGCAGACCAGCAGTATGCATGGGCAATTCAACTGTTTGTCTGTCTGTCTGTCTGTTTTGAGTGGAGGTCTCACTCTGTCACCCAGGCTGAAGTTCAGTGGCAAGGTCACTGCTCTCTGCAACCTAGATCTCCTTGGGTTTAAGCTATCCTTCCACCTCAACCTTCCAAGTAGCTGGGACTACAGGTGTGCACCACCACACTTGGCCGATTTTTTTTTTTTTTAGAGAGGTCTGTCCAGGCTGGTCTCAAACCCTTGGGCTCAAGCAGTCCTCTCGCCTTGGCCTCCCAAAGTGCTGCATTACCGGCATGAGCCACTGCATCCAGCCAAAACTCAGCTTTTCTGTAAGGCTTTCCAAGCAAGGAGGAAAGACCTCCGCATGCAGGCAGCTTAGAAAGAACCCTTAGACAGTGACCAGGGCTGACCCCTGCCAGGTAGCAGGGGGCGAAGTGAGAGCCCTCTGTGGGCCAGGCATTGTGAGTGTGCCCAGGTGGGGCAGGGAAGCCAGGCTTTTAAGTATGGAGGAAGAAATCAGTGAGTATAGTACTCATTTTTATATATTTGTATATTTTATTAAAATATTTACATATTCTATACATTTGTATATATATTTAGAGATATATGCATATACAAAGGTTACTATACTCTTGTATAAGTCTTTGCTCTCATTAAAGCCCAGACTTCTTTGCCACCATACAATGCAACCATGTAACCGGAAACTATTTGCACCCCCTAAAGCTGTTGAAATAAAGAAAAAAATTATTTACTCTGTCAGTGGAGAAAGACTGAAAGAAATGACACCACAATAGCAATAATATCTAGCACCCAGAGTTTAGTTTCTATTTCTTTTGGGGGAGGAGGGTCGGAGTCTCACTCCGTCGCCCAGGTTGGAGTGCAGTGGCATGCTCACAGCCATCTCAGCCTCGACCTACTGGGCTCAGGCGATCCTTCCACCTCAGCCTTCCAGGTAGCTGGAGCTACAAGTGTGCACCACCATGCCTGGCTAATTTTTGTATTTATTGTAGAGATGAGGTCTTATCATGTTGCCCAGGCTGGTCTCAAACCATTCTCAAATAAAAAGGATCAAGGGCTCCTTGGAGAAATAGGTGATTTCAGGACTAGAGCAGTATTTGCAATATGTAAATATAAATTGTCATTTCCACTGACATAATGGCCTTAATAACTACTAACTCAATGGTGGGGGAGTTAGTATAGTATCATTCATAAAAGCAAAAGAGAAATTGGAAAAATCTAAATATCATCATTAAGAAAGTTGATGAAACTGTGGAACATTCTTAGGATGGAATAGAACAGCTATACCAAAAAATAGATTGTGGATCTAAATTTATCAACATAGAGCCATTGCCAAATCATGAATTTTGACAAGTGAAGAATGTGTCTTATGTGTAATATATGTAAATTTTAAAGTAAAAAACAAAAGATATACATAGAATATACTAATAGACTAAAGGGGTATATAAAAAATTTATGATAATAGTTGCATCTTGGGAAGAGGAAGAAACCAGCTTGGATTTGCAGGTCAAAGGACAATTCATTGATATATGTTTTAAAAAGATGGGTTGGAAGTGAATGCAATCTGGAAGACTAAAGGCAAAAAGAACTGCACATAAATACTGTACTCTTGATAAAATCATCACCAAAGGGAGAAGGCTAACAATGCCCATACTGCTATACCTGTACGAAGGCGGACAATTAAGTTTGCAAACTCATTCTAGAAAAAAGTGCTTCATACTTCATTGCTGAATATAACCACAGTCAACCTCAAAGGATTCCCTTTGGGAAGCTATGAACTGACACCAGCTCTTACTCCACCCATCAAAGCAACTTGGAGCTCTTTTTCTGGAATGTCCATCAGAACTGTTGTCATATTACACTTGATGTCCTGAATGTCATCAAAATGTCTTCCTTTCAATATTTCCTTTGTCTTTGGGTAAAGAAAAAAGTTATAGGGGGTCAGGTCAGGTGAGAAGGGAGGGTGTTTTAATATAGTGCTTGCTTACTGGCAAAAACTCCCTCATAGAGAGTGCTATGTGAGCTGGTACATTGCTGTGATGCAAGAGCTCCTTTGGGACCATTTTTGCACACACTTGTTCATGCCAAGATTTTCCTAAATGTTTCTCTATTGATGTCCATTTGGTCTGCAATATTTCTCACAGTCAGCCAAAGATTTTGTCACACAATTTGATGAGTTTTAGCAATGTTTTAGTCTGTTCTGTTTGTTACTGGCTGTCCTGACCTCTCTTCATCAGTGATGCTTTCTCTTCCCTCAGAAAAACATTTAATCCATTTGTACACTGCCATTTTCTTCATGGCATTATCCCGATAAACTTGAACTAACATATCCCTGATTTCACTTCCACTCTTGCCAAGTTTAACAGGAAATTTAATGTTTGTTCATTGTTTTAATTCAAACTCCAACATTCTCATGATGACAGCTCTGATGGCCATTCCAGAAAAAGAGTTCCAAAATTGCTTTGATGGGTGGGCTAGGTACTGACGTGGGTGCATAGCTTCCCAAGGGGAGCACTTCAAAGGTGACCATAGAGATATCCAGCAATGAGGTATGTAGTATTTTTTCTAGGATGAGTTCACAAACTTAATTGCCTCGTATAGTGGATCTGAATAATTAGCTGTCATATGATGGGATTTCCACTATTGGAGTCAAAATATGCATCCCAGCAAGAGGAGAAGCTGGAATGATCCATGGTGATGGGTCAAAGCTGGAGACATTTGTTTATGGAGAGTTTATGTTTAACAACAGATTAAGTTTAAGATGAATAATTTAATGTAGAGCAGGTTAGTATTGCATATGTAGTTCTTTGCTGTGTCAGTAGTGAGGGACTAAATTAGATAACACCACAGTAGCGACAACATCTGGCACCCAGAGCTTGGTTTCTAATATCGTTAACTAGTAAAAGGAATAATGGCTGCTTGGATAATGAGTGATTCTGAGATTGGAGCATCTTTAGTACCAGAAAGTGAAGAGTTCTTTAAAAAAAATTGGAGTATCATAGCTCTCTGGGACCAAATAAAAGAACTCCCAATGGCCGATGCTGGATTCATTTGAGCAACAAAGTAAAATAGTATTGGATTACAGCCCAAAACTTAAAAGAAATATCTATAAGCTTATACTAATGTAAATATACTATTGAGTAAATTAAAAAATGGGGGATAGAGATAAATCTCTTGTGCAGAATAACTCAAAATTATGTAGATTGTGTAATTACATAGATGCTCCATCCTAAAGGAGGGAGGCATAACTCCCACTCTTAAATGTCAGCTGCACATAATGACTTCCTTCTAACGAGTACAGTATGAAAATGAAGGGTGGGAAATCACCTTACAGTGAAGGAACCCGACAAACACTATGTCAGTCAGGTGATCAGTGTCAATATCAACACCCACAAATCATATTGATAGCAAGTACCCTTCATATAATGAAAATGGCCCTTTACCGCTATGATTTTCTGCCCCCAAACCCATAACTCCAGTCTAATAGAAAAATATCAGACAAATCCTAGTAGCAGTATAACCTGACGATACATGACCACTTGGTATATATATGTGATGGAATATTACACAGCCATAAAGAAGGACAAAATCATGAACTTAGCACATAGGATAGAGTTGAAGATAATCATTCTTAGCTATTGATCACAGAAACAAAGAACTGAATACCACATGTTTTCATTCATAAGTGGGACCTGAACTTTAATCACAATAGCATAAGAAAGGGATTGGCAGCCGCAGGACACTGCCTGGGGTTGTGGGGCGGGGTGGGGGGGTGTGGCACATAACAACACAAAGGGTACCTGGTCCAAAACCAGGGGAAGTGAGGGCCAGTTGAAGGCCCAAATGTCACCTGCACATACATTACTTACATACCTAATCCCAACTTGTACCCCACATCTGTATAATAAAATTAAGTTAAAAAAAAAAAATACATGACCACTAGTCTTCAAAATGGTCAAGGTCATCAAAAACAACAAAAGCCTGAGAAAATGTCACAGCCAAGGGAAGCCCAAAAAGAAATGACAAGTAAATGTAGTGTGTATCTTAGAAGGGATCTGGGAACAGGAAAATAACAATAAGTAGAAGTTAAGGAAATCTGAATAAACTATGGGTTGCACTTTTGCTGGGTACATACCATATGTACTAATATTTTTAGACTTTATATTTTTATTATTTTTTAAATAGAGATGAGATCTTATTATGTCAGCCAGACTGTTGTCAAACTCCTGGTCTCAATCAATCCTCCTGTGTCAGCTTCTCAAAGTGCTGAGATTACAGATGTGAACCACCGTGTCTGGTCAAAAATATACTAATACTGATTCATTGATTATAACAAATATAACATCCTAGCGTAAAATGTTAACAAAAGGGTAAACTAGAGGAGAGAGTGCTATGTAGGAACTCTCTGGACTATCTGCCCAATTTTTCTGTCATCTAAAACTGTTGTAAAAAAAATGGTCTACTAATTTAAGAAAAGATCACTTGAAAATATGACAAAATGTTGAGCTGTCAAACTGGGTCATTTATTTTCTTCTTTGTACATTTTCATATTTTCAAATTTCTCAGAATTAGAAAAATGGAAACTTAAGACAGAATTCTGTCCCACGCATCATGTGAACTAGTCATCCTGGTGGGCAATTTCACTGTTTCCTTGTTTATATTAACACGGATAGATCAAAAATCTCTTGTAGAATAAGATCAGGATATAAGCAAAAAATTATTGAACTTCTTTGCACACAAATCCTTATGCAAATGGTAGCGTGAATTTCTAAAAGCGGAATTTTATGCCCACTGCCCAATTACATTCTCAGCAAAGTTCTGCCCATTTTTATTGCACTCTGCGTCTGGGCGTGCTCATTGCCTTGTTGCCTAGAAACCTGAGGTTTGCCCATTGTTTTCCTCTGTCAGTTTGGTAAGCAGCGAGAGTGTATCACGTTGGTGCTTTCATTTGCAGTTCTGTGATGGTTCACAGAGTTGAGCGTTATTATGTTTCATGCTCACTGGCATGTGTCCTTTTGCTTACATGAATTACCTGTACACGGCCTTTTTCCATGTTTCCATTGCTGTCTAGCAGCTCTGTGCATTTAATATCATCATTCCCTTCTCTCTTGACTTCTGCGACACTATTCCACTCTTCCTCCCCCGTTTCTGTGGCCCCATGAAAGGCTGGTGGTCCTCAGCGCTGCTCTCTTTCCACTGTGTAATTTCCCCTCTTGAACTGTCTAATCCATACAGATTAGACAAATCTAAAAATGTGACTGCTCTCCTAAAATGAACGCACAGAAGGAGCAGGGACCGTGACTGTCTTGTTAGTGTGACCAACTGTCCTGGCTTACTTGGGACTGAGGAGGTCCCTGGGACTTTCGGTGTTCAAACAGGGACAGTCTTGAGTAAATGAAAATGGTTAATCACCCGCAAGGTAAATCAGGTGCTCAATCAATATCTGTTGAATGAATACTTGATAGCTTCAAGACGACTTTTCTAGCCAGATCACTCTTTTGGCCTGCAGATCCACGTTACTCATTGCTAGAGTTGTGGGGGACACGTGTGAGGATTTGCTACTTAAGTAAATTGCATGCAGGTGAGGTTTAGGCTTCCAGCGAGCCATCGCTTCCCCGGTGCTGGCCATGGTACCCAATAGGCAGTTGTGTGCCGCCTGTCTCTGCTCCCTCCCTCCCTCCATTAGAGATGCTGAGTGTCAGTTGTTCTCACCTTTGTGCAGATGTGCTCAATGTTTAGGTCCCATGTGTATTCCCAGCATGTAGTATTCAGTTTTTCATTTCTGTGATAGTTCACTTAGAATGATGGTCTCCATCTTCATCCATGTTGCTACAAAGACATAATTTTGTTCTTCTCTACGGCTGTGTCATATTCTAACATGTGTATGTACCACATTTTCTTTATCCAGTCCACTTTCTGTGGGCATCTGGGTTGGTTTCATGTTTTTGCTATTGTGAATAGTGCTGCAATGAACATACATGTGTAGGTATCTTTTTGGTGGAGTGATTTATGCTCCTCTGGGTGTATTCCCAGAAATGGGATTGCTGGATCTTATGGTAGCTCAAGTTTTAGTTCTTTGAGAAAGCACCACACTGCTTTCCACAAATGTTGAACTAGCTTATATTCCCACCAACGGTGTAGATGTCTGCAGCCTAACCAATACCTGTTGCTTTTTGACGTTTTAATGATAGCCTTCCTGACCCAGTGTGAGGTGGTATCTCATAGTTTTGATTTGCATTTCTCTGATGTTTAGCATTTTGGAACTCATGTACATTCACTGCCATCCCTGAATGATTCCATTCCATGTGGTTCTTTTTATTATTATTATTTTAGAGTCATAAGGTACAAGTGAGGATTTACTGCAAAAGTAAGTTGAGTGCGGGTGAAGTTTAGACTTCTAACTGGCCCTCTCTCCCCTGGTTGTGGGCCTGGTACCCAGTGCTCTTCTCTGCTTTTCTCTGCTCCTATGCCAGCATCTGTTGTTTTTGACTTATTAATGATAGCCACCTTTACCAGTGTTAAGTGATACCTCATTGTTGTAGTTTTTATCTGCATTTCTCTGATGATTAGTGTTGGACATTTTTTAAAATGTGTTTGTTGGCTGCTTGTATGTCTTCCTTTGAGAATTATCTGTTTCATGTCTTTTGCCCAATAGAATTGTTTACTCTTTTTGCTGACAATTTGTTTGAACTTCTTATAGATCTTGGATGTTAGGCCTTTGTCAGATGCATAGCTTGCAAATATTTTTTCCCATTTTGTGGGTTGTCTCTTTACTCTCTTGATGGTTTATTTTGCTGTGCAAAGCATTTCAGTTTGATAAGGTCCTACCTGTCAATCTTAGCTTTTGCTGCATTCGCTTTTGGGGACTTGGCCATGAATTCATTGCCTGTTCTGATGTCCAGGAGAGTGTTCCCTGTGTTTTCTTCTAATATTCTTACAGCTTTGGGTTTTACATTTAAGTCCTTGATCCATTTTGGGTTAATTTTTGTATATGGTGATAAGTAGGGGGTCCAGGTCCAGTCCATGAAAATGGCCCTGAGAGGGAATTTATAACATTATATACACATATCAAGAAAATAGAAGGATAGCCTAATTTGACAACTAAAGGAGCTGGAAAAGCAAGGACAATTAAATACTAAATTTAGTAGAAAAATTTAGATTACTAAAATAAAGTCACAGTTGTAAGATATAGAAGCCAAAAATGTCATAGAAAAGATCAACAAGATCCTTTTTTTGAAAGGATAAATAATATTGACAGGCTCCTGGCCAGACTGACTTTTTTTAAAAAGAGAGAGGCTGGGTCCAGTGGCTCAGACTGTAATCCCAGCACTTTGGGAGGCCAAGGCAAGTGGATTGACTGAGCCCGCAGGTTTGAGACCAGCCCGGGCAACTTGGCGAGACCTCATCTCTACAACAAATCAAAAGAAAATTAGCCGGGCATGGTAGCTTGTGCCTGTAGTTTTGGCTACTTGGAAGGCTGAGGTGGAAGGATCGCTGGAGTCTAGCAGGTCCACACTGGGTTGGCCGTGAGTGTGCCACTGCACTCCAGCCTGGGCGACAGAGTGAGACTCCGGTTCAAAAAAAAAAAGAGAGAGAGAAAAAAAATATTTGCATAAACACAATTAACAATGAAAAAGACAATGTCACAACTGATCCTGAAGAAATTCAAAAGATTATCAGAGATTACTATGAACATCTGTGTGCAAATAAACTAGAAAATCTAAAGGAAGTGGAGAAATTCCTGACTTCACATAACCTCCCAAGGTTGAAACAGGAAGAAACTGAAACCCTAAGTGGCCCAATAACAATCCAAGCATCGACTAATTACAAGAACTCTCTCTGTCAAAAAAAGCCCTGGGCCAGGGCTTTTTTTTTTTTTTTTTTAATTCTACAAGACAAACAAGGGAGAACTGATACCAATCCTACTGAAGTATTCCAGGCAATCAAGAAGGAAGGAATTCTCCCTAACTCATTCTATGAAACTATTATCATCCTGATATGCACAATTGGCAAAAGACCCAACAAAGAAAGAGAATTGCAGGCCAATTTCCCTGATAAACATAGATACAAAAATTCTCAACAAGATTCTAGCAAATTACATCCAACAACACATTTCAAGGGTCATCCATCATGACTAGGTGGGCTTCATTCCTGAAATTCAGGGTTGGTTCAACATTTGCAAGTCTGTAAACATAAATTTTCACATTAACAGGTGTAAAACAAGGAATGACATGATTATTTCATAAGATGCAGAAAAGGCATTTGATAAAATCTAGCATCGCTCATAGGTAAAAATCCTCGAGCACCTGGGCATTGAAGAGACATTCTTCAAATCAGTAAGAGCCATGGATGACAAGCCTGTAGCCAGCATCATGCTTATTGGGCAGAAGCTGGAAACATTCCCCCTAAGAACTGGAACAAGACAAAGATGCCCACTCTCACCCCTCCTATTCAACATAGCACCACTGAAGTCCTAGCCAAAGCAGTCAAGCAGGAGAAAGAAATCAGGAATATCCAAATAGGAAAAGAGAAAGTTAAGTTATCCCTCTTTGCAGATGATATGATTCCATACCTAGAGAACTCTAGAGAGTCTGTCAAAAACCTCCTCACACTGATAAATGACTTTGATAACAATACAAAATCATTGTGCAAAAGACTGTTGCATTTTTATACACCAACAACAAGCAGGCTGAGAACCAAATAAAAAACAAAATTCCATTCACAACAGCCACAAAAAATAGAAAGAAAGAAATACTTTGGCATCCAAAGAAATGAAAGGCCTTTACAATGAAAACTGTAAAACACCGCTCAAAAAATCAAGGATGACACAAACAAATAGAAAAATATATCATGCCCGTGGATTGGAAGAATCAATATTGTCAAGATGTTCATCCTATCCAAGGCAATCTACAGGTTCAATGCAATCCTTATCAAATTGCCAACATCATGAAATCATAGACCTAGAAAAGACAATACAGAAATTAATATGGAAGATAAAAAGAGCACAAATAGCTAAAGAAATCCTCAGAAAAAGGAACAAAGCTGATGCCATCACACTTCCAGACTTTAAACTTCATTACAAGGCTTCAGTAATCAGGACAGCATGGTATTGGTACAGAAATAGACACATAGACCAATGGAGCAAGACAGAGAATCTGGAAATAAAACCATGGTCCTTCCATCAACTCATCTTAGACAAAGCCATAAGAAAACAAACATTTGAGAAAGGAAGCCATATTTAACAAATGGTGCTGAGAAAACTGACCAGCCACATGCCCACATAGGCAGAAGAATGATCCCTGCCTATCATCATTCCATGTGGTTCTATCAAGTAGTTCTTTCACTCTTAAGGCTGTTTCTTTTGTTCTGATGTTTCTAGAGAATAATGGTCGCATTTGGTATTTTCCAAGTAATGAAACTTCCTTACAGACAAAAGCATTTGCAATAAGTAAAAAGTAGCAAGATTATTATTGCTAGTAGTTCATCAGTGGGTTTCCATTACATAAATTTAATAATCAAAATTATGTCAATTTCAAGAAAGAAGGTAAAACTTCAAATTTGAGAAGCTGAGAATTGTGAGTGCTCAAAGAAACTTGATTGAAGCATCAATTGAGTTATTCTGCTGTGTGCTAAATGAAATTGGTAAATTATCAAATCTGTGGCTTTACTCCTTGATTTTACGGTAAACTGCCAAACACACCAGATATGTTGATGAAATCTGATTCACTCCATTTATTTGTATGCTGTGTTAGACAGCTCAGGCAGCAGGGATAAGATACTATAGACTAAGTCATCTAAACAACAAATTTTTTTTTTTCTCGCAGTTCTGAAAACTGAAATTTTGATATTAGGATATCAGCATGATCTGGGTTCTGGTGAGGGCTGTCCTCCAGGCTGGCACAGGGACTGCCTTCTCACTGCATCCTCACATAGCAGAGAGAACCCTGGTAACCTTTTCTCTTCTTTTAAGGCCACCTGTTCTGCAAGATCAGGGCTTCCCTTTGATGACCTCATTCAACCTTCATCAACTCCTTGAAAGGCCCATCTTCAATACAGTCACAACCTATAAATTTTGAGGAAACACAGTTCAATCCATAGCAATGCTGGCACTCCTTTTTAGAGAAGTTGAATTTAAGTAACCCAATTCCTGCAAACATAGTTAATTAACACACTGATCATAATATAAATTGCTTCCTTTTTGTAAACTTCTATTTTATGTGTGAGTTGTCACCATCACCTAAAGTACTACTTGCGTTCTCCATGAAGGTGACTCCATACATCTGTTGCTGTAGTCCCAGTGGGCCCATGCAGTTCACCCAGCATGTAATTCTTTTAAACCCTTTTTTCTCCACCCATGGAGCATAGACAAGTTTTCCTTATCTGATCATTTTCTCACCTTCCTACTACCTGCAAGCAACTACCTTTATGTTCTTTTCCTCCTTTATTTTTTCTCGAATCGAGATCTCGCTCTGTCACCCAGGCTGGGGTGCAGTGGCATGACCACGGCTCACTGCAGCCTCAACCTCCTGGGCTCAGGTAGGTGACCCTTCTGCCTCATCCTCCCAAGCAGCTGGAACTACAGGCACACATCATCACACTCAGTTAATTTTTTTTTTTTTTTTGGTAGAGATGAAGCCACACTATGCTGCCCAGACTGGTCTTGAACTTCTGGGGTCAAGCGATCCTCTCACCTCAGCCCCTCAAAGTGCTAGGAGTAATCCATGAGCCACCATGCCTGGCCCTTTTTTCCTGCTTTCTGTTTTTTCATTTTAGTCAAGAATTATTTCATTCCTGCTCCTGTCTATCCTGCTGTGACTCTCAGTACTGTTTCTGTTACATGTGTGTATGTATAAGTATCAGATATACTTGTTTTTCTATAAACTATGTTCAAGTAGTGGTACCTTATGGATTGCCAAGTGCTTTGCATTTCACAGAACTTTCACCCACAGTCCCTATTTGAGTCTCATGATGAACTGGAGCAGATTATGACCCAATAAAGTATACAGAGAAGCAGTTTTATCTCTACCAACAAATATGAAAGCTGAAACTCAGAGGTAAAATGACTCACTAAGGTCAATCCTAACACTTGCCTTCTTCTAACCTCAGAATAATCTTTATCTATAGATTAAGTATGTGTGTGCATGGGTATACATTTTTGTTGATATATCCTATTTCAAAAACTTATTTTTATACTATGTGAAACACAGGCTCACTATGTTCAAATTGTGGGAAATTGATTTTCTTTTTTTTTTACCCACAGAGAGATGCCAGTAAATATCTAATCATTATAGACTATAAACTCCCTCATGGATATCTGGATAATTGAATGCTGTGGAATGAAAAATACTTAATGTGTTTGATATGTCCACTAATATCCATTCTCGGCAACCCTGCATACAAGAGTGTATCTGTAATAATTGAGAGATGATCAGTTTTTTAAAGATATTGCCCTTATGTCTGTTGGTGACAAAAATATGACCTTTCTTAAAGATATTATCTAGATGATCTTTAATGTGAACATTATTTAGTTCTAACATAATATTTTAGTCACTTATCATTATGATTTCCCAATTTTTTATTATTTTCCCATCACTCCCTGTTTTAGTTAACGTTCTCCAGAGAAACAAAGTCAATAGAATATATGTCTATGATTTACTGTAAGGAATTGGCTCATGCAATTATGGAGTATGACAAGTACCACAATCTGCCATCTGCCAGCTGAAGACCCAGAAAAGTTGGTGGTATAAATTCTAGTCCAAGTGCGAAGGCCTGAGAAACAGGAGTGCCAGGAATATAAATCACAGTCCAAGGGCAGGAGAAGATTGATGCCTCAGCTCAACATTCAGGCAGAGAGAACAAATTCTCCTTTTCCCTGCCTTCACGTTCTATTCAGGCCCTCATATGGATGACACATATTCACTCTAAGGAGTTTTACTCAGTTTACCAATTCCAGCACTAATCTCATCCAGAAACATCTTCACGCACACAACCAGAAATAATGTTTAGTCACACATCTCGGCACCCTGTGGTCCAGTCAAGTCAACCCATCAAATCAACCATCACACCCTTTTTTCTCCATTTACTCTATATTTTTGTGACACTTGAAACTTAAAGTTTGAGTAACTGGGTTGTGATTTACTTCTAAAGTATTTTATGTGTGTATTAAGTGTAAATAGATGTGTTCGTGCTTCTTAACTTCCAAAGCATTGAGAAAATAATGCTGTGAATAGGGTGCAACAAATTTAAAAAAGTATTTATCTGACAAGAATGAAGTGGTTTCATTCAGCAGTAGAACTCTGAATGTGAACACGGGCTGTGAGCTCCAGGGAATACCTCACAACCACCTTTGTTTCTCCACTCAACAACAGTCAGAAAGAATACCGGCACCAAAGGATATAACAGTGAACATGCCACAGTCCTTGTGAGCACTGTCCCCTGGAGTTGTGTAGTGCCCCACCTGTACAACCATACAAGGTGGCCCTGCCAAGGGTACTGGCTAAAGGAGCTCTCATAAGCAGAAGAGAGAGTAGCATAATAATTTGATAAGCAGAAAGAATGAGGTTACTGAACTGAAAGTCCCATCTTCAAGGGCTGCTACTACCATGCCTTCTTAGAGAAAGTGATCTTGGGCAAGCCTGTCAAGGTCTGTGACCCTTGGTGGCCTCTTCAGCATCTCTCCATACTTCACAGACTCTTGAGTGTTAAATTAGATCATATGTAAAGGAAAATTATGTATAAAATAATAATATTTTATTTTGTGAGTCAGTCTTACTCGGTCACCCAGGCTGGAGTGCAGTGTGGCACGGTCACAGCCACCACAGCCTCAACCTGCTAGGCTCAGGTGATCCTTCTGCCTCAGTCTTCCAAGAAGCTGGAACCACAGAAGCGTGCCGCCATGTGTGGCTAACTTTTTTTATTTATTGTGAAGGTGCAGTTAGGCCAAGTTGCCCAGGCTGGTCTCAACCTCTGGGCTCAGGCAGTCCTCTTGCTTCTGCCTCCCAAAGTGCTAGGATTACAGGCATGAGCCACTGCACCTGACTAAATAATAAAATTTTAGTTTAATCAATAAAAGGGAAGCTTCTAGAAAGAAATGAAATAGTCCCACCTGCCTGGCTTTAGTGAAGGGATTGGAAAAAGAGGGTATTGACAGAGAATGTGCCTCAGCTTGTGGCAGCACAGCTTGGGGTGCTGGGGAGATCTGTCATTTCCCTTCCAGATTTCCAGTGAGTGATGGTCCTTAAACTGCAGCCTGGGGAGCACCTACCCAACCCAAAAAACATGGCATCCATAAAACTCTGTCCCCACCTGTTTCTCCTGCCATCCCCCAGGAGGAAAGTCAAGGACCTACCAAGCTCACTAACACTTCAGTTCCTTTGTTTGCTACAATAGGAATGCACACCATCAGATTCAGACCCCAAAGCTTCTCAGTTGCAAGCTCAGGCAGAGTGAACTGCGCATGAAGAGCAAAGGGGACAGAAATCAATATTTGCGCAGTGGAAAAGAAAAATCAATTGAGAGGAAGGAAAATGTTATCTCTACGCCTTTGAAAGCAGTGGCTTAGATGTAGCTAGATTAGCATGTAAAGAAGAAAGGGAAGATAGAAAAAGTAGAGAGTCTTTTGACATTTAAGTTTTTGGTTATAAAGAGCTCAATCATTCAGAAAGCATTTCCCTTTTTTTAAATTGTGGTATAGGTCACATGGCATTAAATTAATCATTTTACAGTGAACAATCCAGTGGCATTTAATACACATGTAATACTATACAACCACCACCTCCATTTAGTTCCAAAACTTCAGGAAGTATTTACCATTCTAGAATTATACATGTAGAAACTACAGTTAAAAGTATTGGAAAATTTTCTTAGACTTTTCAGCACTTTGCACTTAATTCTCCAGATTATATTTGAGCACTCAGTTGTTAGGCTTCCTGCCTAACTCATAATTGCATATATTTCTTCGGTGTTGAAAAATTGGCTGATCTAAATATGTCTCCACTTTGATAAAGCAGGTGAGAGGGGGACTAATGGATTTCTACAGACAGGCACATTCCGTATGTGTATCTTCATATATATATTGACAGAGTGTTTAAGCAATTCAATGGATGACACATATTCACTCTAAGGAGGTTTACTCAGTTTGCCAATTCCAGCACTAAACTCATCCAGAAACATCTTCACGCACACAACCAGAAATAATGCTTAGTCAAATATCTGGGCACCCTGTGGCCCAGTCAAGTCAACACATCAAATCAACCATCACACTCTTTTTTCTCCATTTACTCTATATTTTTGTGACACTTGAAACTTAAAGTTTGAGTAACTGGAAAATTATTTCAGTCATTTCTTTTGTCCAGGATGACAAGCAGATTGATCAACTGTGTAGCCAATAAAAAAGGACCTCGTTGCAAAATCAAATGGAGTCCCTCAACTCCCCACCAAATTTTTTCCTACAAACTGGCAAGTTTGGTTTAAGCAAAAACCAGACTTCTTGAGCACTGAGGTCTGAATGGAAAATCCATTTCTTCTTCGGTGGAGGAAATGTATATTCTTTTGCCAGTAAACATGTTCATAGCTTCTGTGACTGCCCTAAGGTCATTCATGGATACCTGCTATGGCTACAGAGCAAAGTAGTAGTCTAGGAAACAAAACAGTGGACTCCATCTTGCCACCTGGAGTCTTCCAGCTAGCCTCTTGTGTGTGTCTGACATATCCACCCCGCTCTGATCCATTGATCACATAAAACGAACTTTGTAACTGAGTTGGACTGCCTCCAGCTCTCATTTGACTCACTCTGGCTCTCATAAATATTTATACATTAACTTATTTGTAAATATTTGTGTGTTCCAAACATTTTGTGTGTTACCTTGGGACTGTAACCACACACACAAAAAAAGCCTTCTTGAAAAATGTGGTAGCAAAATTCTCTTTTGCTGTTTCTCAAATAGCAGGATCAGTCTGAGGTAGAATCCTGTCTTGGACTCCTGAAAAATAACTGATTCATGATTTATGAGCATTCCACCTGAAGGAAGAATCAATAGACGGAAAAGACTCGGAAAGAACAATCCAATAAGTAGGTTTAAGCCTATTGCCCATAATTACTTTCTGGAGTTCCATTTTATCATTTTATATATAGAAGGCACTCAATTCATGTTTGTTATTTGAATAAGATGAGGATTTTTTTTTCATTATTATTCTTTACTCTAAGGTGCATTTTGCCTCACTAGATCGATCAAATAATTATGGTATTTGGTGCCAGGTGCTCAACTCAGAGAAATGATTATTTTTAAATAGGCTTTGATTTTTGTAACCATCTGCTTTGGTCTGGGCCCTGCCACTTTGGTGCTTGCTAATCATGACTCATGAGACCGCATATGCATTGCCTGTAGTAGTGGTTCTCAACTCTAGATTCATTTGGAATCTCAATTTAAAATACAAGTTCTTAGTTGGGCGTGGTGGCTTATGCCTGTAATCCCAGCACTTTGGGAGGATTGCCTGAGCCCAAGAGTTCAAGACCAGCCTGGGCAACTTGGTGAGACCTCATCTTTACAATAAATCAAAAAAATTTAGCTGGGTGTGGTGGTGCACGCCTGTGGTTCCAGCTACTTGGAAGGCTGAGGATCACCTGAGCCCAGCAGGTTGAAGCTATAGTGGCCATGAGCATGCCACTGTACTTCAGCCTGGGCAACAGAGTGAAACTCCAACTAATAATAATAATAATAAAAATAAAATATAGGTTCTTGGGGGTTTTTTAACCTACAATGATCTTTAGGTTTGACAAGTGACCTATAATCCTACAATTTATCAAGTACCCTAGGTGATTCTGCTGTAGGTGATCCGTGGAGCACATTTTAGAAACTGATTCATTGATTTAACACCACTGTAGTCTTGTTTCAAGCAGAAAGAAGATGAAGAACCAACAGTTAGTACATTGCCAGTGCAATGATGATGCTCCTGTCCTGGGACAAGATCTTCTTTCACGAATCACTATTTTTGTCTTCTTCCTGCTTCCCGCGCAAAATCCAGCTGGACTTGCCTTGGGTGGTGGTAGCTGGGTCTGTGATATTCCAAGACTTCAGTGGCTACTAGATGGAGTGTTGTCAATGACCAAATCCCATATTTGATGTCCTGCCTGTGCACCTGGTCCTCTACCAATGACCAAACTCCACTTGTATGCTTTTTTGGGTTCCTCCAGTACCTACGGCTTAGACATGTTCTCATCCCCCATTTTGAGCCTGTGGCTTTGCCAGATGGCTCACTGCAGAGGTCCAGCTCCGGAGAGCAGGGCCGGAGGTGGAGGGAGGGAAGTAGAAAAGAAAGACAAAGAACAGCGGGATTGGGAGGACTCTCTCCTGAATAGGTGAGAGCAATTTTATTCTCACAGCATGCCCCTTATATAGGGTCAAACTACATAAACAGGAAATATCTTAATGCTAGCAACAGCAGGAAATGGGTTAATACTCGTGACTTTCTCAGCAAGATTACCATAGCACTAACGTCCATGTTATTAATGATTTAAAGTAAAACCATTAACATTTGTGTTTTCTAAAAACTCTGATAAGTAAAGTTATGATCAAGGCAGGCCACATTCGGACTACGCAGACTAGAGGTCACACTAACTGATTTCTAGTAAATCAGTACTCTCAGGTACAAACAGCAAAGAAGGAAGTACTGGTCAAGCTCTTGTTGGAGCCAGACCAGGAGCACAAGGACCTTGTCAAGCTTGTGTTTTAGGACATAAGGACCTTGTCAGCTTATGTCCTTGTCTCCTTCAGCTCATCTCAGCACTAAAACCTCACCCCTCACCTTTAGGAGTCCCCACTGTCTGTTGTTTGGCTTTCACTTACAAGTGAGAGAACATGTGGTATTATTTTCTGTTTCTGTGAAGATTCACTTAGGATGGTGGTCTCCAGCTGCATCCGTGTTGTTGCAAAAAACAAACAAATGTGTTTTTGTTCTTTTTATGGCTGCATAGTATTCCATGGTGTATATGAACCACATCTTCTTTATCCAGTCAATGACAGGAAAAAAATGAATAGCCCCATTGAAAAGTGGCCACAGGTCATGAACAGACACTTCTCAAAGGAAGACATAAAAGCAGCCAACAAGCATGTAAAAAAAAAAAAGTATGCTCAACATCATTAATCATCAGAGAAATGCAAATCACAACCACAATGAAATACCATCTCACACTGGTCAGAATGGCTATTATTAAAATGTCAAAAAAAAAACCTTCTCACTGTGGGAGTTTTCCTGTCCTCTCCATTATGCTTGCTTTCTAAAAGAAAAAAAAGTCACAAAACACAACAGATGTCGGCGAGGTTGCAGAGAAAAGGGAACACTCATATACTGTTGGTGGAATTTGGGAATGTAAGCTAGCTCAAACCCTATGGAAAGCAGTTTGGAGATTTCTCAAAGAACTAAATATAGATTTACCAATTGATGCAGCAATCCCACTATTGAGTATATACCCAAGGGAGCATAAATTGTTCTACCACATGACACCTCATATGTTTATCGGAGCACAATTCACGAAACATGCACCACTATCAACTCTTGGAAGAGAAATTCTTTTGCTTGAGACCTTATGTGTTTGACATTTCATAGTGTCCAGTATGTCATTTTTCTTTGACACAAACAAACAAATCTCAGAGTAGAACAGCTTTTGTTGTGTTATGTAAACTTGAGAAAGTAAATTTGCTACAAAATTCTGTATTTTGAATTTGTCTGATAAAAAATACAATCTCATTTCTCAGTATGTTGAATAAGTTGTTATAACAAGCTAATTTTACTTATGAAATTATCTATCCACTGTGATTAAGAGAGAAAACTAATGGAGCAATGTATCTTATAATCTATTTATTAATATTTGTTGATGACCATGTGATATGAATACCAAAATTAACTTTCTTGGTGACACACTAAATTGAACTTTCTTGTTGATACACAGGGACTATTAGGTGAAAAATATGGAAACATCCGCATCCCTGGAGAAGTTGAAGCCTCAGAGTTTGAGATGATTTTGGACGCTGCCATAGAGGCAAAATTAGAGACCAAGTTACTGGAGGAGTGGTACTGTCGGGACGAGAATTCAGTGCCAGCAGCTTATTACCTCAGACCCAAATCAGAAATGCTAAGAAGCAATAAAAACACAGTAAGTCACTTTTCCCTCCAACGCGTGCATCTTCCAGTTATTTTAAACTGTTTGCTTTGTCCAGCGATGGTTTTCTCCACAGAAAAGGCAGAATCGACAGAAAGTTACTTTGCCCCAGGCCCCAAATTTCCTTTTAACAACCAAATCCACACTAATCATCAAGAAATGCAAATCAGAACCACAGTGAGCTAACACCCTCGTAGCTGTTAAGATGACTGACAAAAAGTCAACCGATAACAAATGTTGGAGAAAATGTGGAGAAAAGAGAATCCTGGTGCATGTTGGTGGGACTGTAGATGGCTAGAATCGTTATGGAAAACAGCATAGCAGTTTCTCAAAAAATTAAAAATGGAGCTATCATATGATTCAGCAATGCTACTTCAGGATATATATTCAAAGGCAATAAAATCAGTATCTTGGGGAGATATCTGCACTCCTATGTTCATTGCAGCGTGATTCACAATGGCCAAGATATGGAAACAATCGAAGAGTACCAACAGAATCCTGGATAAGAAAACCACACACACACACACACACACACACACACACACACACACACACACACGGAAATGTTTTTCAGTCTTTTACAAAAAGGAAATCCTGCTAGGGACGAGCCTGGAGAACATGCTAAGGGAAATAAGTCAGGCACAGAAAGACAAATACTGTATGATCTCACTTATATATGGAATCTAAAAAAGTCAAGCTCATGGGAACAGAGAGGAGAAGGGTAGCTACTAGGGTTGGAATGTGGAGGAAGTAACAGAAATGTTGGCCCAAGAGTCCAAACTTTCCGTTATGAGTTAGTTCTAGATACCTAATGTACAATATGATGACCATAGTTGATAATAATGTATTGTGCACTTGAAATTTGCTGAGACAGTAGGCCTCAAGTGTTCTCATCACAAAAAGAAAATGTGAGGTGATGAATATGTCAGTTAGCCAGAATGTGGAAATTTATTTCGCAATGGATACAGATATGAAAGCACCACATTATTCACCTTAAAAATTTAATGAAATACACTAAATAAAAAGCTAAAAAATTTTACAAATTTTGACTTATCTTTCCTTTTGGCATCTCTGGGGTAGTTTTGGAAGTACATATTTTGAAAGTTTTATTAATGAAGGTTTACTAGTGATATTAATTAATTATATTTTACTTTTAGCTAATATTAGTATAAATTATTTTTTAAATTGACAGTTTGGTTAAATAATTAAATTGTATTAAATAATTGATTGGTTGTTAATTAATTGTTAATATTAACTGATTAAATAAAGTTCCATTAATGACTCTCAGTGTTTTACTGAAAATATTCTTGTTTTGACCACTTTTCTGCAATGTGTTTATTCTGATTGGCATATGTCATGCTTCCTATATCTGTGAATTCATATATCCTATCAGTTCTGGAAAATCCTCAGCCATCATCTCATCAAATAATGTCACTCCTCTATTCCCTGTTCTTTCCTTTTGCTCTTTAATTACTTGTGCATTAGACCATCTCAATCTGTTTTCCATGTCTCTTAATTCTCCTTCACATTATCAATTTCCTTATCTCTCTGTGCTACTTTCCAGAAGATTACTTCAGATCACTTTTCCAGATCACTGATTTCTTCTTCAGCATTGTTTACTCTGTCCATACATTGAGTTTTCAATTTCAACAATTATATTTTTTACTTTGTGAAAAGTGTGTGTGTGTGTGTGTGTGTGTGTGTGTGCGTGTGTGTGTGTTTTGAGGGGTATCCTTTTTAGAATCTGCCTTGCTGTTATTTATGGTATCCTTTTAAAATTTTGTATTTAATATTTTTTTCTTTAGCATTCAAAGAATTAATTTATATTCTTGTATCTTATGTAGAATGATGGAATGAGGCTGATTCATGCCTGATTAATTATCTTTGTCTCCTTTCCAGCTTGGCTTCCAAGGATATCTACCATGTATATCTTAAAACTGAATGAGGAAGAAAAGGGGGAAGGGTTACCCTATTCATTGCATAGGGTGTTTAGAGAAATTGCAAAGAAGGCATAGATGTCTATCCCTCTTCCAAAGTGAAAGTCCTTGATTCAGTCAGTACCCAAGCAGTTCCAAGAGGAGAAGACCCATGGCTTAGCCACGGTTCTTCATTTCAGGACCCATGTGTTTGTCATTCTGATATCCAACATAAAGCATTTTTCTGTGCAACAGGAAATTGTATCAGAATCCATTTTCTTCCACTTTCTCACATGCATTATTCAAAGTAATTATCTATATGAATATTGCTTCTTCAGATGGGAATATTAGGGTAAACCCAAACGATTTCCCAGTTAAATATCCTAGGAGTAAATGCTGATAGCAAAGAACGTGATACCTCAAGAAACCAGTTTATGCAGTGGTTTGGGGGCACTTGCTCATATGTTGCTACTTAGTTGGCTTTAATGGTTTCTTCTTCATTTATTTTTATAACCCTCTAGGGAAATTTAAAATATTCCTAAAACCCCACATGATGTGTATGCATAAATTATTGAATACATGAATGTATGAATAAGATTATTATCAAGAGCTCATAAATGTCACTATCTTGGTAGACATTCCTCTCATTTTATTTCGTAGTGGATCATCAAAACAAATGAAGTAGAAACTAAATAGACAATTAACTGTAACACATGAGCACCTCCCCTTTAACTTTCTCTCCCCTTTGGAGGACATTGAAGCAATTATTTTGTTATGACATTTGTATCAAAACTCAAGAGGAAAAAACATGGTACAATGAGAAAGCCAAACAAACATACCCTGTTTGGGTCACAGCCTTGTGTAACAAGGTCAAGTTCGTATGTACAGATAATTTCTCGCTTTCGGGGTTTTAAGGGGACTAAATGAGACACTGTATGTAAAGCATCTATCATAGTTTTGGCATCTAGTAGGCATTCAAATAATATAAATTCTCTTGTTGTTAAATGTTATTTTTCTTTGATGAATTTTTTTTTTTTTTTTTTTTTTTTGAGTTGGAGTCTCACTCTGTCGCCCAGACTGGAGTGCAGTGGCCGCTCCCAGCCACCGCAGCCTCGACCTGCTGGGCTCCGGCGATCCTTCCACCTCAGCCTTCCAAGTAGCTGGAAC
>CAUYQG010150636.1:0-25656 GCA_963574415.1 Tarsius wallacei | reverse complement strand
CCTTTTTGCAGTTTTGAGATTTACTTAAGGGGGGAGCTGTGATTCAAAATCTGTCTGCAGGTCCTGGTATCTGCCAACAGGTGTATGGATAATCTGAAACCCACTTCCCACTGCCTTGGAATCTGTCCATGCAGTGGGGTTGCAGGTTTACTCCTTGAAATAAAATGAGGTTAACAGAGGGAAGAGAATGGAGCAGATAGTGGGAGAAAGAGGTGGGTGGAGAGAGGAGTAAGGGGGGAAACAGCTGAGTGTACCAACAAATGGAGAGAGAGACCTAAACTGAAACAGATAAAAACAATAGACCACGGCTACAGACTACCCAACTCCCATATAAAAAAAACCTAAAACATACAGTGATGCTAACATAGAACCTAACCAACCATCTTATTGGTGTGCTGTTCCTCTATATAAAGATATGGTTTACAGAGAGGAGAAAAGAGAAGAAAAGGAAAGGAAGAGAGAAAAAAAGGAACAAAATAGTAGGAATAGAATCAAGTCATTAAACTAACGGAACCAATCACTCTGAGACTTTTCGTTTAAGTCCAATGTCCTTTCAGCTCTGATTTCTAGCTGTCTTCTCAGGTTGGTAAATTTGGGTTTGTAAATTTGTTCACAGTTGCCCCTGGCCTGCTGTGAAGGGCAGTTCAGATCACCACTTAGTTCACCACTGCCCAGTTCACCACTCAAATCTGGCCTGTGTCTGTTTTTCAAGCTTGTTTTTCCCATTTTGGTATTGTTACCTTGAATCGCCAGGAGATGGTGCTATCTCACTGCTCCAGGTGGTCTTTATCTCAGCTCTTTGCCCCAGAGGGGATGGAGCGGAACAAGAGCCGGACAGAGGCCAGAGATGGGAGCCTGCCTCAGGGCACACGGGAGGGGACCCATGACCTGGCAGGACGTCATGGTGGCAGTAGAGGCGGCAGCGATTTCAGCAGATCTTGCTTGCAGGGGCTTCAAGGTCTGAAGTCGTGGATCACCTCAGGCACAGGTGGCATTATGTGCAATGGTCAACACGGAGGTGGTGGCAGTGGTGGCGGCCGCTGCATCTGCGACTGCAGTGGCTGTCCAGACCACTATGACGCTTCAGTGGTGGTGACAGCCGAGCTCCATGTGAACAGCAGGCTGCCGACAATGGGATCCGCAGCCCCTGGGGAGAGACCCGCAGACCTTCTGTGTTCTCCTTTGCAGAGGGTCTCCTAGACCACTCTGCCCCATCGCCATCTTGCCCAAAAGTTCCCAGACAAGATTCTTAATGTCTGCCTCTTCATTTGTAAAATGGTGGTAAAATAAGGATGATCTATTTTATAAGGTTGTTGATAAGACATGAATGAGATAAGGTTTGCAAATACTTTAATTAATGGAAGCTGTTACTTCTTCTTAGATGTGACTTAGATGGGAAACAAAAATAAAAGATGTACTGAATAGCAACCTTCCCTTCCCCAATCTGCAGGAAAAAACACACTGACAAATCAGCACTATTTCCATTTCTTAGAACTGCTACTTTTTTCTTTTGTACAGAAGAGGTGTTATTGTTAGAACATCCTTGCCAAAATGTTAGTGACCTTTGACAAGCACCATTAGTCGAAACTCCAACAAGCACAGTGTGCTCAGCAGGGGCCTGCAGTAACTCGTCAGCTTGCACTGGTTTTCAACAGATGCCCCACAGCCAAACAATCTGTGCAGTGGGTTAGTCCTTCCCACACATCATCCACACAAGTGACATGAGATATATGCAATAATTACCAGGGGAAAATATGGACATCTAACTGATGACATGAAATTGTTGTTATTTTCAATATGTTTTTTTTTTTTTTGTAAAATGGTTGGAGGGCACCCTATAGCAAGTGAATATAAAGAAAATATAATCATTCTTTTCTCTTGTGTCTAAAATATTCTATTTTTATTGCTCACTGTCATAATTTCTTTGTGACCAAAATGAAGTATACATCTCAATTTTATGAAGACAAAAGCAATTAATGATGAACTTTATCTTCTCTGAGTATAAGCTTTTGTATGCCAAAAAATAATTTAGTGTTGTAAAGGAACTATTATAAGGTGTCTGCTTACCTGATCTATTTATTCTGTTAATATAATAGGAGAAGATTCTAGCCAACTTCATTATAAAGTTCATACCATGTGCTGGGAAAGTTACTCAGTTCTGGAATACAGAAACGGATGAGACAAAGTTCTTCCCTCAAAGAGCTACAACAGCAGTAGCAGATACATGCACAAATATGTGTGAACAACAGTATATATCCAAAGGAGGAGGTAGCAAGTTCATAAGGAGGAGAGGAATAAGAAATCTTTGACTATTAAGAACAGATTTGGAATAGGACTTATTCATGGATATTGAAATCTGCTAGGAGTATAAGAAGTAGTTTATGGGGATCGATTAGGATCTGCTTACATGGTCTTAAGCAAATTATGGGGCAGTTGCTAGGAGATGGTATGAATTTTAATCAAAGAGGAAGATAATGAAGGTTCAGTAGATAAAAGAGAGACGTGGGTTTTTCTCTCTCAACCAATGGGTTGTGGATAAATAGTTGGTCTACATTGGAGAGGACTTGAGTGAGAATCTCATTTCTATGAGATTATTTTGAAGATGAGAATTTAGAGTACACAAATGGAGAGTTCCAGAAAAAAGTAGAATTAGAGAAGAAGAACAGAGTTATAGAAGAAAATAATTTACTGGGAAGGTTACCCTGTTTGATGACTAAGGATTATGTTGATAAAAAAGATCATAGGAAATGACTTTCAGCATTTTAAAGTATTTTGCTGTCAAACTGGCTCAGGCCCAGGCTCAGGGTCCTAGGCAGTATTTTAGTCTCAGAGAACTCCAATACAGTCTGTAGCAGACTGATGGGTTTTCTTTTCCTGGTGGTGGTTTTCTTTTAGCATAAAGAGGAATATCAGTAACTCTGGTTTGGAAATTCTGGAGAGTGACCTGCTCTAAACAAGTCATGCTATTTGCAGCAGTTTCATGGAAAAATTTCAAAGTTATTTGAAATAATGCAATGGCTTTTTCACAAAGAACAGCATAAAGTTGCAAAAAAATGATTCAGTGAGACTCACTAACATTATCTGACTGTTGGAATATGGAAGCATATCTTTGTGAATGAAGAAACAGAGAACTCATATAGTTAAGATATTATCAAATAGATTTGCCTATAGTTTGTGATCAGATGAAAATAGATAAGAGAACACAATATGAAGGGTGGCAGGTCAACTTCCTCTCTGTTCTCAGCTTCATTGCTTTTCTTTCCCTTACTTTATTTTTTGCCACAGAGAAGTGCATTTACTTTGCCTCTTGACCTCCAGTTGGATGTACACAATGGAAGGCACTGGCAGAATACTGGAGGGCAGGAGGAGCAGCCAAGGGGAATGTTTCTCTCTTCTGTGTTTCTTGTGTCATCACGAGTGATCAAGTCCCTTCCTTGGTTTTACCTCTCACTGAAAAACCCTTCCCTCCTTGGTGCAGTAGTTTACCCTTATCGAACACCCCCAATAAATGTCTGAAACTGCAAATAGTGCTAAACTTGACTCCAGTCCAAATGCATTTCTGTTCATATTTTCCACCTACAAATTTAACACCTTTCCATCCTAACTAAGCACTTATCACACACTGTGGTGATAACTTTTGCAGTTTGAGGTGCAACAGCAAGATTAGAATGAATTTCTTTTTTGTTAATTCACAACTTCATAAATAGAAGTTTCCATAGATCTTAGTAACTTCAGCATATTTTTTTCTTATTAAGTCAAGAACGTTCCCCTTTCCACTTGAAGGAAACACTTCACAGTTTCTCCTCGACATATCGAAATTGCCAGCATCAATACTCTGGTGCTTTATGGCCATTATTAAGTAAAACAAGGATCGATTGAACACAAGCTCTGTGGCACCATGACACCATATCTGATCACTGAGAGGGCTACTAAGTAACTAATGAGCAAGTAGCATAGACAGTGTGGATACACTGGACAAAAGGATAGTTCACATATTGAATGGGAAGAAGCAAAATGGCCGAGGTTTCATCATGGTTAGATGGTGTGCAGTGTACAACTCATAAATTGTTGTGATGATTAATATTAGGTGTCAGCTTAACTGGATAGAGTGATACCTAGAGGCCGGTGAAGCATTGCTTCTGGATGTGCCTGTGAGGGTGTATCTAGAGGAGATTGACATGACATGTGAGTCAGTGGACTGGGATATATGTACATATACATACCCACATGCATATATCCTAGTGCTTCTGTCCCTCTTGAGAACATGACTAACACCACTGTTTATTTCTAGAATTTTCAGTTTAATAGTTTTGAAACGTGGTTGACCTGGCATAACTGAAACCACAGAAAGCAAAACTGTAGATAAGGGGGTTTACTGTACTGATGCCTTTGTTGCAGTTCTCACTCCCAAGATGTGCCTGGCTTCTAGACACAAAGTCAACAAATCCTCCTGTCATTTGCACAGTCCTGGTGTGACAACTGCTTCCTGCTTGTTAGGGCGGTTGGCTGGTGCTGCGGGAAGAAAGCAAAGATTTATAATAGGCAAGCACAAAATGTTTATTCACCTTTCAAGAAATAGAAAGGGGACCGATGCTGAGGGTAGCATGGTGTAAAATGAAGGTAACTGGACTATTTAAGGCTTCCATAAGAAAGGGAGAAGGATGTCTTCAGAAACTGCATTCTTGACCACTGGTAACATGGTATGGATGTGAGTCAGTGGACTGGGATATATGTACATATACATACCCACATGCATATATCCTAGTGCTTCTGTCCCTCTTGAGAACATGACTAACACCACTGTTTATTTCTAGACAGTTAAGACAACGTATCTCATGATTCCTAGTAGCCTGGTGGTCTGTGTCAGGTTGGTCACAAAGGGCTGATCACAATAAATGAGGTCTACTTGGCCCTTTATGGCAGGAAGAAAAACACTTTGGATTAAAGGGTAATCAGTACAAAGCAAGCTTGAGGAGTTGCAAGACAATTATCAATAACTACCTTTGGGAAACCATTTTTGTTTCTTGTTTAATGGTTATAAGATGGGTGAAAGTAAGCTGCTTAAAAGCAAGAGAAAGCTAAGCAATGTTAAAATGGCTACCACCCTTACTAAAGTTACTCCTTTTTGGTGTTTTACCCTTTCACTGTTCTTGCTAAACTCCGGGTCACCTTGCCATCATCATTGGCTTTTTATTTTCCCCAACATATAAATAACCAATTTCCTTGAATGCAGTCACTCTGTTCGAAAGATCTAGAGAGGTTTCTTAATTATTTTCTATTTTTCTTGCCCTAGTCTTACTGTCACAGAGGGCAAAGACATTTACCATAATATGATATGAAAGATTGGCAGTAGCTGGAAACTGTCAGGGGAGGCAGGAGGCACATAGCATCAATAACAGTACCTGGTCTCAAACCAGTTGAAACGGGTACCAAAGGGAGGCCCAAACTTTACCTACATGATGACCACTTGTATATCTAATCCTGAATTATACCCCACATCTTTAAAATAAAAAAAAATGGAAATTAAAAAAATCTAACAAGATTTCAGAAACATAAAAGATAATAGGAGAAGTGAATTTGAAGTAAAAAAGAAAAAACAAAAACAAAAAAACCAAAATAAATCACAACAAGACTATTGGAACCAAATTCCTTGATTACAACTCCCATCGCAAGGTCTATGACCAGGCAAGTAGAGAATGTAGGTTAAGGCCCTTTCCTGAAATGATCTTTGTGACTTGTGCATTTCTAGATGCATAAGCCTCTTATAATAACCTCCCTTCCTTTAATTAAAAAGAAGTTCGACCTTTAAAGCCTTGTATAATTGAAGTCAGTTTTGCTCAAGTACACAAAATCTTATATCATGCCTTTGCCAGTTTGTTTAGGCGACAGAGCTTATTTTTTAGAAGGGGAGGGGCAGGAAATGTAGGCTATCTTGAAACTAGAGGCAAAGCTGGTTTTAGGGTAACCTTCTTTGTGTTTGAAAGTCTTTCTTTATTTAAGGTTTCTTAATCTCAGCATCTGCACATAACCTTTAGAAGTGAACCTTTTCTGATGAGTGCTCTAGACAAATAAAGACAATTCACAATGCAGTTGAAAATAATGAATTGATGTCACAGAATACAGGGACAATGACAATTGCCTTGGACACTCAAAACAGTTATTTAGCACTCTCTAATACATGTGTTCTGAGTTCCCCGGGTGATTGTCTTCCATTCTGTGCCATTAGCCTTCTGCTTTAAGTCGTGGCAGTAGTGGATATTTTATAGGAAGAGAAACTCCCTAATGGGAACAAGCAAAAACTGGACTTTCATACGGCGATAAAATACTGATGCTGTGATACTTTATGAAACCATTAAGCATTATCTTTGACTGCTACAACTCGGACTGAATCACCAGTCTCTGCATCTAATGTCAGAGGTGACACAAACACCATGAAACATGTAGAACCTGAACACAAAAAGTGGAGGTTATCCAACAAGTATTTAATTAATACCTTGAATGGTAGGTCATGTGTTTGGGGGTAAAAATTGCTGAAACTCTCTGTCAGCCTCCAAAGATATAACGACTATATATTTTTTCCTTTAAGATATTATACCTTAGAGAAAAAAATTAGAAGGTGGCTAACAAATCTAATCCCTTTTTAGGCTGAATTAATGAGTTTTTACTATATTAGGAACTTCAAATGCAAAAGTCATTGTATAAGCCACTAAGTTCTAATCTACTTGAAAGAAGGATCTCTTTCTATCCTGTACTTTAGCCTCTTTTTTCTTATTGTATTCCACCTCCAACAAATCTCCAGCCAGCAACCTCCTCCTGTTTCAGCTTAGTTGGCATACTCCTGGCATAGTCATTTTAATTTCCATCTAATAGTTACCTAAATTTCCTCTCATGCCTCAGTTACATTCTTTACTAGTGCTTTGGTTGGTTGTATTTTTATTGAAATTAATGCAATGAATCTCTACTTTTAAAAACAATCCTCGAATGACTTATTATCAGGGGTACATACTTCAGAAATTATCTATTTGGGGTATTGTAAATGTGTGTGTATGGCTACCCCCTTACACTTTTCCCATGTCTTTGATTAAATAGAGATTCATATTTATTTTATTTCTGTATCTCCAGTGCCCTGTTCAATGTCTGACAGGTAGAAAAGTTTCGATCAATATACATATATTTAGCAAATAGTTGTTGAATGAATAGATGAATGGGCAGAGGAAAGGCTTACCTTTAATTAAAGAGAATAGGTGGGAAATGGGAAGCTTCAGGAGAAGACATTTATTTTGCACAGTACCACCAGTTATTTTTCTAAAGAAGATCCACAACCCCTTATCCAAACATCTTTGGAACTTAGTTGTAATTTAGACTTCAGAATGTGGGGAAGCTGGAGATAATCATGCTTTGTGATCTCTCACACAAACCAACAAATACCACATGTTCTCACTCATAAGTGGGGCATGAACATTTATCACAATAACATAAGGCAGACATTGGCAGTCATGGGACACCACCAGGGGAGGGGATGAAGTGGGGGTCATGTCGCAACACAAAGGGTACCTGGTCCTAAACCAGGGGAAGTGAGGACAATTGGGAGAACCAAACTTCTCCAGCATGTAGATTACTTATGTACCTAACCCTAACTTGTACCCCATGTCTGTCTTTCTAACAAAAGTACAAACAAACAAACAAGCAAAAAAACTTTGGAGGATGGAGGGCAGCTTTAGAAAGGTAATATGAACCATATGTGTACTTTATAGAGTGGGACAGCATTCCAGAATTAACTATATTAACATTTCTGTAATAAAAGACATAAACATTTATAATAACAAAATATTTCAAATTGGCTTATATCAATTGAAGTGTGGTTTTTGGAGCCAGATAAGTGTACTTTAAATTTATTTTTAAAAAACCTTCAGTTTTGAGAGTTTTTTGAATTTTGGAATTGTGGGTAAGAAACGGTGGGCCTGACGGCACAAAAACTTTTTATAAAACATTTCTCATTGCTTATTGCAGAGGTTGCAAACTGTTGGCCTGGGGATAAAGTCTTGTGTGAAGACATGATTTCCTTTGCCCTTTACAAAGAGAGAGCATGCTGTACTTAGATAAATAAATACATAGTAGGTCAATATTGAAAATAAAAAGATTTCATATTAAAAAAATTATCCATTGAAAAATGCAAGCATTTATTAACATAGGATCTTGATCTAATTTCTGAGTAATTTAATTAACTTTGTCAGTGTTAGTTTTCTCATCAAAACAATAAGAATGATAATAGTTATTATGTAGGGTTTTTTGAAGATCAAGTGAGAAAATCAGAGTAAAAGTTTAGCAGAGTCTAGTTATTCAAAAAATGGTTACTGTTGTTTTATTGTTGTTAAAGTAATTTTTTTTTTGAGTTGGGGTCTCACTCTGTTGACCAGGCTGAAGTGCAATGGTACAATCATGGCCCACTGCAGCCTCAACTAAAGTGAATTCTTTGTTAGTTTCCCACCTTGTTTTATGTCACAGACTTTATATAAATTATAATATTTATATGACTCTTCGGGATAATCTGTAGATATGATGGAGTTTGAGAAAAAATGCATTTTCTTAATGTGATGTAATGATGACAAAATAAAATTTATAAATTAGGAAGTTTTAAAATATTGAACATAAATGCTTTTAAAATGTTTAATAAGAGATTTGGCTTATTTTCGTGACTACAACTACTTATTTATTTATTTATTTTCAATATTTCTTATTTGAAGGAAATAATACAGAGAGATCCTGTATACCCGTTTATCCAGTTTTCTCACATTGCAAAGCTATTGTACAATATCTCAATCTGTATACTGATACTAATACAGTCAAGATGTAGAACAATTAATCACGTTCACCTTCTATGTAGCCAAGTCCATCTCTATATTTCTATAATTTTGCCATTTCTCAAATGTTATATAAATGGAATCAATAATATATAACCTTTTTGTTTTTTTCACTGAGCATAATTCTCTGGAGATTTATAACCCAAGTTGTTGCATATATCATAGTAATTTGCTTCCACTTACTGTTCAGTATTATTCCTAGGTATTGGGTGTATACTACAGCTTATTTAACCATTCACCCATTGAAGGACATAGTGTTGATTACAGATTTTGTCTATTATGAATTAAGTTCCTGTAAATGTCTGTCAACAGGTTCTTATGTGAACATAAGTCTTCATTTCTCTGGGATAAGTGCCCGGTTGCAAATGCTGAATTGTATTGTAGCCGTGTGGTTAGTTTTCTTTTTAAAAAACTGCCAAACTGTTTTAAGAATAATATCACTTTCCATTCCCAACAGCAAGAAATGATGATTCTATTTCTTCACATTCCAGTATTGGTATTGTCACTATGCTTTGTTTTAGACATTCTGATAGTTGTGTAGTATTATTGTATTGTTTTAGTTCCCATTTCCCTATTGCCTAATGATGTTGAATATTTTTGCCTGTGCATACTTGCCATCATTTTATTATCATCACTACCACTACCACCACTACTGGACCACTATCATCATTTCTTCAGTGAAATGTCTCCTCATGTATTTTAGTTATTTTTCTTATCGAATTGTATGCTGTCTGGCTGCTACATTTTGAGAATTCTTTACATATTCTAGATAACAGTCTTTTAATGAATTGTGTGGATTTGCAAATGTTTCTCCCACTCTGTAACTTATCTGTTCATCCTCTTAACAAGGTCCTATGTAAAGGCAAAGTTTTTAATTTTGATAAAGTTCAGTTTATTAATTTTTCTTTCTATGGATTGCGTTTTTGGTGTCAAGTCTAAGAACTCTTTGCTTGTCCTTAGATCCTGAAGATTTTTTCCTCGTATGTTAGGCTTACATTTTACATTTAAATCCATGATTTATTTTGATTTAATTTTTTTATGAGATGTAATAGATAGGTCAAGATTTCAGTTTCTTTATAATTGCCCATGAATGTCCAAATGCTCTTGCATCCACTTGTTGAAAAACAATTTTTTTCTTCAGTAAATTACTTTAAATTTTTGTAAAAAAGTTTCACTTGTACATATTTTTGTGGGTCAATTTTTGGGTTCCTTGTTTTGTTCTATTGACCTATGTCTCTATCTCTTTGTTTATATCGCATGGTCATATGCAATTATATGGTTGCTATAGAATGCCTTAATATTGAATTGACTGGTTTTTCCCAATTTTTTCCTTTTTCAAAATTATTATTCTAGTTTCTTTGTCTTATTTTAGAGTAATATTTTCTATATCTACAAAAATTTTGCTAAGATTTTAATAAGAAATTCAATACATTTGGAGAGAAAGAACATCTTTACTACATTAAATCACCCATTCTCCTTTTATTTAGATCTCCTGTGATGTCTTTCTTTGGTATCATACAGTTTTTAGCATATAAGTTTTGGTATATGCATGTTTTCTTAGATTTATATCTAAGTATTTTATTTTATTAAGTGATGTAAAAGATATTATAATTTTAATTTTGGTATCAACATGTTCATTGTTAATATGTAAATATATAGTTTTTTTAGTGTTTATATTATTCGTATGACCTTACTAAGCTCACTTATTCATTCTAGGAGTTTTTGTTTGTAGATTGTGATTTTCTATATAGACCGTTATGTCATCTGCAAATAGAGAAAATTTTACATCTTCCTTTCTAATATATGTCTTTTATTTTCTTTGCCTGCCTTATTATACTGATTAGAATTTCTAAACTATGTTAAAAAAGAGTGATGATAGTGCTTATCTTACAATGTTCCTGCACTTGGAGGGAAGCACTTAGTCGTTCACCATTAAAAATAATGATAGCTATAGTTTTCTTAAATAAAGAAATTGTATTTTCCTAGAAGCATTCAGAATGTCAACAAAACAGCTGCAGCTTTTTTTTTTCAATTACAGAAGGGTATTCAGGTAATAGAACAACAATTATTTCACATAAGCTGCATCAGAGACAACAGAAGATGAAAAAATTACCATCCCCATATATAACTCATTTGTGCTGTGCACCAACAAGAACCTGCTTTAAATTTCCATGCCAATTCACAACCCCCATACCATAGAAGGCAAGGTTAGTGGCTATTGAAAAAACCATAGGGCTATGTAAAAACACATTCAGTAGTGTGTTAACTATACAATAAAAGACACTGTGTAGTTTAAAAACAAATCTTGGGAGGTCGGGAAGATGGCGGCCAAGCTAGTTGGACTATGCGAGTCCTGGTATGAGTGAGTGAGTGTATGGAAAATTTTATGTATGTGCTGGTGAGCGAGTGGGCATGTGAGTGGCTGACTGAGTGAGGGCTAGGGAGCTGGCAGCCAGGGCTTTCCTGGTGCAGCAGCTGGTACCACAGCTACTGGATTTGGACCCTAGCGACTCTTGGGATGCAGAAACCGAGTGCCATTTTCTTTTTCTTTTTTCTTTCTCTCTTTTTTTTAAATCGACAAACACTCCTGGGAAGAAAATGCTGGGGGTTAAGTGAGGGCTCATGAGCAAGTGGCCAGATCCCTGGTGCAACAGCTGGTGCTGCAGCTTCTCTGCTTTGCCCCTGGCTCTTCCCAGGTAGCAGAAGCCAAGCGCCATTATTTTTTTTAAAAAGAGACAAAAGTTTTTCTGTGAAAAAGTGTCAGGGAGAAACTTTTGCCCCAGGCTCTCCCTCACCATTGTAGCAGGAGAGAGACTGCGGCTCCTGGCTTTGCCTCACCACTTCAGTGCCTGACAGAGCACTGGCAGCAGGGGCTGAGAGGGAGTCCAGAGGCAAGGTCCCATGGAATGGACAAGAGAGGCACCCCACCACCATCTTGAAGGTGGGGCAGGAAAGTGCTCTGACTTACCACGGAGCAACAGACCCTATCTCTGACTGGTGGATCAACTACTCAGGGATTGATTGTGACCCAGAGGGAATATCCTGAAAGCAAAAACTTCAGAGGGATCTGACAAGTGCTGAGTTCCAGGCGCCCCATCCCCTACCCTGATCCAGCCTTGGGACAAAGGGTGTGGCCAGAAAAGGATGAGGAAGAACTCCAAAGAGATCAGTGGTGAGTCTGGGGCTGACCCAAACCCCCTTCTCCCCAGCAATCCTCTGAACATCAGACCCACACAGCTGGGCCATGACTGAGAGGGACAAACCCAGGCGGAGCCTGGAAATCAGTTGCAATAGAAGAACTCCATTCCAGGATAGGGCTGGCTGGAGCACCCCCCCATGAGAGTACATACCTGGGGAAGAGAGAATCCCATACCACTCCACCGGAGTTGATCTCCCTGACCATACAGAGTAGGAGGGGCACACTGCAGCCCCACCCACCTCCACTGCCACTCCTCCTTCCCTGCTTTGGACACTGAAGAGAGAGAAGGGGTGGCTCTGCAGGAGAGACTTTATTAGAGGAACAATTACAGAGCATGCCACAAGATGGCAGGTGTTTTTTTTTTTTTATTTTCAATTTTTAAAAAATTTTTCAAAATTTAAAAAAATTTTTTGACTGTGTGTTAGTTCATATATTTAAAAAATATTTTTTCTTTGTGCTTGAATGTATATGTGAGGGTTTGATCTGCATCCCCCCCAATTTTTTTCTTTTCTTTTTCTTTTATTTGTCATTTCTGTTTATCTGTGTATGTGAATGACTGAGTGTTCATCTTTCAATTTTGTTGTTATTGTTGCTTTGTTTTTGCTCTTTTGTTCTTCTGGGTTTTTTATTTTCATTTTTTATAGATTAAGGTGTGTGTCAATATATGTGTGAGGGTTTGACCTGAATTCCTTTTTTCCCCCCCTCTAGTCTTTCTGCTTTTCTTATATATTCACTTTGTATTAGGCATGTGTGTGTGTATTTAGTTTTCTTGTTTGTTTTTTTTGTTGTTGTTGTTGGTTTTGTTTTACTTTGTTGTTATTCTAGTTTGTTTGGGGGTATGTGTGTATGTCTGTGCGTGTATGTTCAATTGTTTTTTGCATTGGTTTTTGCATTGCATCATCATATAGAGTGATGGTGAGGAGTGGGTCTCAGGGAACACATACCACAATAAGTGAACATTGTAATTTGCAAGAAGTTTCTGAATCCTAGTGCCCCATCCCCTACTTTACTCAAATTTCAAAAACTATAAGAGATAGCAAAACTTCCCATCTACCATCCTATTTCAAAATAGAACAAATACAGAGCCCGGATCAGGGAAGAATAGAGGACTGAGTAAACATCAGAAGGGAAAGCCTCTCCCACTGACACTGAATAACAGAACTAAAGAGAAAAACAAGAGATTTGTCACAGATAAGGAAAAACCAAAGGAAGGCCTTGGGCAATTTCAAATGTACCAAAGGCAAAACTCCTGAAAAATTAGACCCTGGTGCCCAAACAGTGGAAGTCACCAACTACTGTCCCCAGAATATGACAGGGACTAGGGAATGGATGGAAAGAGTGAATAAAATTCAAGAAAGACAAGATGCAACACTGAAAAAACTTATAACAGAGATTTTGGAAATAAAAAATTTCATCCAGGAAATAAATAACAAGATGACAAGCATGGAAAGCAGAATTAATCTCGCAGAAGAAAAAATCTCAGAACTTGAAGACCAGAACATGGAATTAACCCAATCTGTAAAAAACATAGAAAGAAGATTCAGAAAGAAAGAACAAAGCCTACAAGAGATGTGTGATTATATCAAGAGGCTGAACCTATACCTGCTTGGTATCCCGAAAGAAGAAAGGGAAATGGAAACTTGGAGCAAGTATTCCAGGAGGTAATCCATGAAAACTTTCTCCATCTCACCAGAGATGTGGCCAGTCAAGCACAAGAGATACAGAGAACCCCAACAAGACACCAAATGAGAAACCAACCCCTAGACACATAGTAATTTGCCTACACAAAGTTGGTATAAGAGAAAAAATCCTAAAGGTAGCAAGAGAGAAAGGTCAGACTACATCCTGGGGAAAACCAATCAGAATAGCAGCAGACCTATCGGCAGAAACACTACAAGCAAGAAGGGAACTGGAGCCCTATACTCAAAGTCCTCAAAGACAAACAATTTCAACCAAGAATTTCCTGTCCAGCCAAGCTCAGCTTTTAATGATGAAGAATTAAAATCCTTCCCAGACATCCAATCCCTAAGAGACTATGCAGCTTCCAGACCAGCTCTACAGGAGACACTTAAAAAGGTATTAAGAACAGAAGAAAGAAAAAAAAAAAAAAAGAATGACCTCACGCTTCCCAAGAGAACAGCAGAGCACAGAAACAATAGAGAATACAGTGCAATAAGAAACTTGAAAACACACATATACATTAACCCCAAAGCCAAAAGAAAACAAGCAAAGAAAAAACTTTATAAGAACCTCATGACAACAATAAATAATCACATTTCAATAACCAGCCTGAATATGAAAGGACCACTGAAAAGACACAGAATGGCGGACTGGATAAGAAACCATGACCCCATTATTTGCTGCATCTAGAAGACTCATCTCACTACAAGGGACACAAACAAACTCAAAGTTGAAGGATGAAAAACAAGTTTCCAGGCAAATGGATCACAAAAGAAGGCAGGAGTTGCAAACTTGATGTCAGACAAAACAACCTTTAAGCTATCAAAAATTTAAAAAGATGCAAAAGGATACTACATAATGATAAAAGGTTCAATCCATCAATGAGAAATATCCATCCTAAACATATATGAACCCAACACAGGAGCACCAGCATTTATAAAGCAACTACTAAGTAAACTAAAGAAAGATATTGACTCTAACACTATTACATCAGAGGACTTGAATACCCCACTAACAGCCCTAGATAGATCATCAAGGCAGAAAATTAACAAGGAGATCCAGAACCTAAACTTGACACTTGACCAAATTGACTTACTAGATACCTACAGATCATTCCACCCAACAACCACAGAATATAAATCATCACATGGAACATACTCCAAGATCGATCACATCCTTGGCAATAAATCAAGCATACAAAAATTCCATAAGGTTGAAATCTTGCCACAGTGGAATAAAAATAAATATCAGCACCAACAACATTCCCCCAAAGCCCACAAAGACATGGACACTAAATAGCATGAGGCTGAACAACTACTGGGTCAACACTGAAATCAAAGCAGAAATTAAAAGATTCCTGGAAACAAATGAAAATGAATAATCATCTTACCAAAACCTCTGGGATGCCACGAAAACAGTTCTAAGAGGGGAATTTATATCTCTATGAGCACACATCAAGAAAATGGAAAGAACACAAGTGAAGAGCCTGACAAATCACCTAAAGGAGTTGGAAAGAGAAGACCCTCAAAACCCCAACTTTAGCAGAAGAATTCAAATCAGCAATATAAGAGCCCAAATACGGGACATAGAAGACAAAAATATCATAGAAAACATCAACAAAAAAAAAAGCTGGTTCTTTGAGATAATTAACAAGAAAGATTGATGGACCCATAGCCAGAATGACCAAGAAAAAGAGAGAAAAAGCCCAAATAAACTCAATCAGAAATACAAAAGATCAAATCACAACTGACTCCAAAGAAATACAAAAGATTATTAGAGATTATTACGTACACCTATATGGAAACAAACTTAATAACCTAAATCAAATGGAGGACTTTCTGACATCACACAACCTCCCCTTCTTGTTGAAACAAGAAGACATCGAGACACTAAATACAACAATGATAACCCAGGAAATTGACTCTGTCGTACTTTAAAAAAGCACTGGACCAGATGGCTTTACAGCAGAATTTTACAAAATGTACAAGGAAGAGGTAGAATTCCAGCAGAATTCTACAAAACATACAAGGAGGAGGTGAAGCCAATCCTATTGAAAATATTCCAGGAAATTGAGAAAGATGAAATTCTCCTCAAATCATTTTATGAAGCAAACATCACACTGATACCCAAACTGGGTAAGATACAACAACAACAACAAAAAAAGAGAACTACAGGCCATATCCCTTTTGAACACAGGGGCAAAAATTCTCAACAAGATTCTAGCAAATCGAATACAAAAACACATCTCAAAAATCATCTACCATGACCGAGTAGGCTTCATCCCCAGGATGCAGGGCTGGTTCAACATTCCCAAGACCATAAATGTAATTAAATACATCAACAGATGTAAAAACAAGAACCACATGATTATATCATTAGATGCAGAAAAAGCTTTTGAAACTTCTAGCACCCCTTCTTGATACAAACCCTCAAACACCTAGGTATAGATGGAACACACCTCAAATTAGTAAGTGCCATCTACAATAAACCCAAGCTAAAATATTGCTAAATGGACAGAAACTGGAAACATTTCCCTTGAGAACTGGAACAAGACAAGGCTGCCCACTCTCACCCCTCTTGTTCAACATTGTGTTGGAAGTCCTAGCTCCGGCAATTAGCCAAGAGAGGGAAATCAGGGGTATCCAAATAGGAAAAGAGGAAGTCAAGCTACCCCTCTGCTGATGATATGATCCTATACCTTAAAAATCCAAGAGAATCTGTCAAAAACCTGCTTGCATTGATAAAGGACTTTGGCAAAGTCTCAGGGTACAAAATAAATGTGCAAAAGGCAGTTGCATTCCTATACACCAACAACAAGCAGGCAGAGACCCAAATTAAAAGCACAATCCCATTCACAATAGCCACAGAAAAATGAAATACCTCGGCATCTTCCTAACCAGAGAAGTGAAAGACCTTTACAATGAGAACTACCAAACACTGCTCAAAGAAATCCAAGCAGACACAAACAAATGAAAAATTTTCCATGCTCATGGATAGGAAGAATCAGCATTGTTAAAATGTCCATCCTAGCAAAGGCAATCTACAGATTCAACGCAATACCCATTAAGCTACCAACATCATTTTTCTCAGACCTGGAAATGACACTATAGAAATTCATATGGAAACATAAATGACCATGAATAGCCAAAACAATCCTTAGCAAAAGAAACAAAGCAGGAGTTATCACACTTCCAGACTTCAAACTTAGGCTACAGTAATCAAAACAGCCTAGTATTGGTACAAGAACAGGCATATAGACCAATGGAACAGGATAGAGATTCCAGAAGCAAAGCCTCTATTTCTCAACCAACTCATCTTTGACAAAGCCTCCAACAACCACTGGGGGGAGGAGAAACCATTCAGTAAATGGTGCTGGGAAAACTGGCTAACCACATGCAGAAGATTGAAACAGGACCCCTATCTATCACCATACACAAAAATTAACTCTAAATGGATCAAAGACCTGAATGTAAAACCTCAAGTTATAAGAATCTTAGAAAAGGCAGGAGACACCCTTATGGAAATTGGCACTGGCAACCAATTCCTATTCAGAACCCTAAAGGCCAATAGTTTAAGAAATAAAATAGACAAGTGGGACCTCATCAAATTAATGAGCTTCTGCAAAGCAAAAGAAACCATCAAGAGAGCAGGGAGACAGTCCAAAGAATGGGAAAAAATATTTGTCAACTGTATATCTGACAAAGGCCTAACATCTAAGATCTACAAGGAACTCAAACACGCCAAAAGGAAAAAAACAAACAGCCCCATTAAAAAGTGGGCAAAAGTCATGAATAGACCCTTCTCAAAAGAAGATGAATAGACCAGCTTCAGGATGGTCAAAATGGCGGGACTTTGTGTCACACATATACACCCGTGCACACATACACGACTGTACAAATAAAAGAGATGTCATAGCCGGGCTCGGTGGCTCAGCTTGTAAGCCCACGCCTTTGGGAGGCTGAGGTGAGTGGATTGCCTGAGCCCGTGGGTTCGAGACCCCCCCTGGGCATGCGAGACCTCATCTCTACAATAAATCAAAAAAAAAAATTAGCCGGGTGTGGTAGCGTGCACCTGTAGTTCCAGCTACTCAGAAGGCTGAGGCAGAAGGATCACCGGAGCCCAGCAGGTCGAGGCTGCGGTGGCCGGGAGCAGCCACTGCACTCCAGTATGGGCGACGGAGTGAGACTCCAACTCAAAAAAAAAAAAAAAGAGATGTCATTTTCAGGCACTATTCTATGATTTTGCATGCATTACTAAGTGAATACTCAAGCAAAACTATGAGGTAAATAAATGCATATGAATGAAGGCAATAAACTCACACTTTCAGTTAGATAAATCCAAGAGTGCTGGTTATTCACCAAATTCATTCTCTGCCTTTTACTGGTCTGCCCTGCACCCAGGAGGCCAACTCAACTGGCCTGTACTGCCCAGGTCCTCTGGCTGGTGGCTGCCCATGCAACAACTGTAAATGGGGGACAGGGGCAGAAAGTGGGGGCAGTTTTTACTGGTTCCTTGACAACTCTTCACCGGGCTCAGATGATACCACTTCCTTCCTCCTCCCTTGGGGCCTGGGAGTGAGAACAGCTTTCCTATAGTGCTACCATCTGAGAAACTTACCCTTATCCCCGCCCACAGCTCAGGAAACTTTCTTTGCCTAAGCCTCTTCATCTGCATTATTAGGGATGAGGTGTTTCTTATTGGAATTCTGTCTTCTGCAGCAGGCAGCTCTTTTGTGTGTACACAATTTTGGAATCTTTGATGTATATACAAAATGTGCAAATTTTCTTTTTTCCTTTGGTTACTTAAAATATTTAAAACAATTTGTATCTTTTCATTTAACATTTTCTTCAGGGGCTGAAGAAACAACCAAAAATGGCTTTTATCTACACTGTGGTTTCCATGTGTGTTTGCCATCAGGAGAAAATTTTTTCTTTGACTGCATAAACTTTAGATAAGTTTGAACAACAAACACTATCTTAAACATAACAACAAAGATTTAAAAATTGCAAAAACAAAATGTAAAATGTTAGCTCCTCTAAATTAACCTATTAATTTAGGGCTAAATTCATAAGACATAATTAAAAGTTTTAGTAGTGGTATTGTTGAAGGTTTTTTTTTCCATTATTTTATAAGGCAAATCCAAATTTATTCAGGAAAATATTAAGTTACTTGTACAGATGCCTAATAACAGGTCATAGTATACAGAAATGGTCTTTATTGTTTCAAAAATGTCTATTTCAAAATTCAATGATAGCAGTCATAGTGAACCTTTTATTTAAATTAGAATACAATGATTATACTATATGATTACAGAGTGTCCATGGACATGGAAATAAAGTATTAATAAGAATGAAATGAAATAAAACTTTATTTGAAAAGCACAAACTTAGAAATTATAACAGTAGATCCACTTGAATAAAAGCAGTCAGTTAAGTAACAATAGGTAAACTAAAAAGAGATACATCAAGATCACCCTAAAGCGACAGCACAGACTGCTGTGTCCTGCTGTGGCTGTGGGTATTGAGGTCCTGCTGCTGTAGGGCTGATGAAACTTGCAGACCACTCTCAATCTCTGACCTCATGGCGCCACCTTCTGCCTTCTTGGGAGTCCAATGACACAGGGGTCCTGGGGTACTTCAGGGCCTCTATGGGCTGCATCTGGAGCATGAGGAGCAAAGAGGCAGCTTGGAAAAGGCTAGAACTTGACTCCCACATCAGCCAGAATTTACCTGCTGGAATCATTTTCTCTTTTTAGCTTCTGGCGCTTTCTCTTCATTGACAGAGCTGCCATCCGACTTTTGTGAGCTCTTCCTCATGGGAGAGAATCTCCTTTTGATAGGAGGACGTGATTCTCTCCAATTCGTTGCCCAGGTCTCGGGCCATCTCCCTGTGGAGGCTGTGAGTCTGATGTGTGTAGTTCCCACTTCTACACATGCAGGGAAGTTTCCTCTCCATCTCTAAGAAGCGTTCTTCCTCCTCAGTTGATGTTCTCTGAAGTTGCATGACATCTTCTTGATGTGACTCAGGCAGATGAGAAGCTTCAGCTGAGGTTCCAAATCTCACCTGCAAGCTGAGAATTGTCAGACTGCAAAGATGCTTTCTCCGTTTGGAGGCTTTTCATCTGTCTTGTAAGGACAGAAAAGCTCCCACAGTGGGAGGGGACCTAAGGGGGCTGCCCGTAAGTTCTTTCATTGCATTTTCTTCCCACAGTTGTCTGGCTGTTTCTTTACTTTCTTGACTTTTACAGGACACATTCAAGTCACCATCACCAGCGACTCTCTTCAGATCACCCACTGACTGATGGACAGGGAGGTCTTCATTTTGTGCTTTCCTCTTTAGCTCTGCTTTTGGGATCCCATCTTCACTGTGACCCCTGGAGAAATATGGAAGCCTCAGGGTGTCAGCAAGCTTCCAGCTACAGATTTCATTGGCTAGTGGTATCTTTCATGACCTATTTTGTTCCCGCATTCGAGCATTTCAGCCTTTCTGTCTTCTCCATCCTTTCTTGTACTCTTTGCTTCTATCTCACCAATATCTTGGCTGAGCACTTCTGGACTTTCTGCAAAATGAGCATTTTTATTAAAAGTTTTTTGTTATTTTCTCCTGAAGTTTTTCTCCATCCTTCTTTGTTTCTTTTGAAATGTGTCTTGGATCAGTCATTTGGGAATGTTCAGGAGACTTGCTTTTCCATGCTTTTTCCAGAAAGCCTACCATGTCTTGCAGGGAAGACCTGTTCAGATTTTTATCAAAGATCCACAAGCAGGGGGATTATAGCGTTTCAGTCCCGACCTTCATCAAGGGTGACCTGAGGGGTTCTTCATCTGGTGTCTTTAGTCCAGTGTCCTGGACACCTTCTCTATGGATTTCCTGGTGGGGAACAAAGTTTTTATTCAGCTCTTTTCCTTTCTTTAAGGTGTGCCCCCTCTTGACAATTAAGACCACCACAGCAGCACAAACCAGAACCTCCCAGGGACGCCCAGGGCTTGTCTTCAGTTCTCAGCCACCACCAGGAGAGCAGACCACAGAGGCTACAGGGTAAGTTGGAAAAATGCTTTGAGCAGCCTGTTCGTGGCTCTGAAGGACTCTACAGCCCTGGCTCTTCTTGCCAGTGGCCTGTGGGCCACAAATAACCACTCAAAACCCTGTGGAGTGCTCTGTCTCTAACACAGGCAAGTACCTGGCAACCAGGGCAGATCACAAGTTGGGCTGGGAGAGGGGATCCAGTCGGGTTCTCGAAACAGTATCCCCTGACTTTGCTCACTGCAGAGATGGAAATGATATCCCCTGTCCAGTGCATAGAGGAGGTGGGAACAGCTGACAGCAGTCTGGAGCTTGGCATGTCAGGCCCCCACTGGCCCCACAGCAAACCTAAAGGGTCCCAGCAAGACCACGCCCTGTCTCTTACTGTGCACAAGGGCCTGTCAATGCACAGTGGTGGGGCTCATCCCTGGGCAAAGCTCAGTCTCCTAATTTCAAGCTTTCTTCTGCATGGGGAAGCCGGTTCCTATCCACCAAGGTCCCAGGAATCTCTCTCTGAGACCTTCTCTCTCTTTTGTCAATTGTCAGCAGATGGGGCAGAGGACTGAAGGGTCTCTCCCAAAATATTAACTAAGAACCCTGGAATTGAATTGTAAGAACCAAGGAGAAAACAATAGAACTAATGGGGCCTAAAATTTCATGAATTTTTCATGAAGCCAGTTTGTCCCCATTCAATCCAAGTGTCTTGGATGAGAGTGGCTTTGCTTTAGGGGTAACAGGTTGGCCCAGGCCCCTTCCCTTGTGTGACCCTGCCATCTTCAATGCATGTCTCCCAGGGTGGCCTTGGGGCAATCTCCAATCCACTTAGTCATCTTCAGAACTGAACATCTGTGGAGGGAATGAGTCCTCCTTTTGGCTGAATTTTTCCACCTTTTATTTCATTCAACCACTTTTCTCTCTGGCAGACTCAGGCTCAGAGTCTCTCTGTGCATCTCCTAGGACTCTCCCATGAGCAACTCCTCTCAGGGCCTTTATCTGAGAGAGGAACAAGAGAACCAGCCGATGGGGTTAGAATGGATCCTAAGGGATGTCAAGGCTTCAGGCCCCTGTGGGGTGAAGAGAGGACACGGGGACAGTAAGTAGCCCTCCCAGGAGAAAGGGAATCAAATCCCTTTCAGGGTAGCAGCACACAGCTCTGCAAGGACAACCGATCGATCTTTTAAAATGATCAAAGCAGGTTGAAGAAATGACAATCATCACCAGAATACCAACCAGCACTGAAATGAATGAAATAGTCACAACCATGGGCCCATAAACAGGTCCAGGACATTTTGTTGAGTGAAACAGCAAGATGCAAAATTATATACATAGAGAGGAGTCCATGAAAATTCTGGAAGAATGCCCCCAAGCCCCCTTCTGGGGAGTGGAATTTGAGGGAGCCGAAAGATGCTGCTCCTCTTTCCTCCCCTTCCCTCATCTCCTCCCCATGCCCTTCTTTCCTCTCCGCTCTCCTCTCCTTTCCCTTCTCTTCCCTGTTGCTTTCCTTTCCTCTCCTCTCCTTTCTCTCTTCTACTCCTCTTTCTTCCTCCTCTCCTCTTCCCTCCCCCTCTTCCTCCTCTCCTCTCCTCTTTTCCCTCCTTTCTTCTCTCCTCTCCCCTTCTATCTCCTCCCCTCCCCTCTGCTCCTTTCCTCTCTTGCACTTTTCTCTCTTCTCCTTCCATGTTGTCTTTTTAAATATATACTTTAAATAATTATTTTGTTTTTTTAAATTGCTGTATATATAATTTATAACTTTTTAACAGACAGCTTACGTGGATCCAGGTCGGGGTTTGGTCATCCAAATTGTGTAGGGGTCTCCTGCCTCTCTGCCCCCCACTGTATCCTGATGTGAGCTTTTCCTTCCTAATTCCTCTGCTCCAGACAGCAGCACTCTGTCCTCTGCACCAGCCTCTGCCTCCAGCTCTTCAGGGCTCAGCACACCCACCCCTTCCTCTCAGGCTTTTTTCTGTTTGCTCTAGTTATAGGGTTCTTTCCTGTGCAGAGTCACTCAGTGTGCCACTGTGTGTCACCTTCAAGTTGGCCCCACATGTGAGCTTGTGTCGGTGTGCATGCGCATGTGTGTGTGTGTGTGTGTGTTTGCCATCAAATAACAACTTATTTTGGCTGCCAAAATTTAGAAGCATTCCAAAATTTAGAAACATTTAAATAACAAACAATGCACTGTATCTTAAACAAAATAACACAATTTCAAAAAACTTCCAAAACAAGAAACTAATTATTGTAAAATATCAACTCCTCTAAATTTGTCTATGAATTTAGGACTAATCTAATAAAAATAGTATCAAGTTTGAATGGCATGTTGTTGTTTAGATTTCTTTTTGCATTATTTTTAAAAACCAATCAAAATGTATTAAACTAAATATTAGATTACCTGTACAGATTTCTAATAACAGCTTACAAAAATAGCTTCCAGAAATGATCTTTATTGTTTTATATGTTTCTATTCATGCCAAACTTTGATGATAGTTTAAATAATAGCAGACCTTTTATTTAAATCAAAATATAATACATATGCATCTAATTCTAGAGGGTCCAATGATGTAAAAAAAAATAGTATGTTCATAAGACTATATTAAAATGTTTATTTGAAAAATACTGTTTTACAAATTATAATGCTATAAAACTATGAAAAAGAAAGAACAGAAGAGCATCAATTAAATAACAGCTGCTAAACTAAATAAAAAGATAAAAACCACAGGCTGTGAGAGCTGATGAAACCTGCAGGCCACCCTGGATCCCTGACCTCACAGCACCACCCTCCTTCTCCCTGGGAGACCCAGGAAAACCCTGCTGCTTCTGGGTCCCTGTGTACTATGCTTGGAGCAGCATGAGCAAAGGGGAAGCTCGGGAAGGGCTGGAACTTGAACCCACAGCAGCCAGGATTTGCCTACTGTCATCATTTTCTCTTCTTAGTTTCTGGAGTTTTCTTTTCATCGACAGAGCAGTCATCCAACTTTCATGAGCTCTTCCTCATGGAAGAGAACCTCCTTTAGATTAGAAGAACGAGGTTCTGTCCAATTTGTCACTCATGTCATGGGCCATGTCCTTGTAGAGGTTGTGATTCTGATGTGTGCAGTTCACACTTCTACACATGGTGGGAAGTTTTCTCTCCATCTCTAAGCAGACAGAATCATAGCGATTTAACAAGGAGCTACAAAGTGGATAACTTCTTAATCAAGTGATAAAAGTTGACATGAAAATAATGGGATAGGCCAACATTGTGTGCCTCCTGACACGACGTATTGAAAAGGTCACAACATTATTTCTTTGATTCTCTGCCAATAATACATAATCTGAATCTAATCATGGAAAACTACCTGACAACGCTGAATTGAGGGACATACTACAAAATAACAGTTGTCCCATATGCTTCAAAGCTGTAGATGTCAATAAAGAGCAGGAAAGGTTGAGGAATTGTTTCAGAGTAAAGGAGATTCTGGGGACGTGGCCACCAAATGCAATGCATGATGTTTGATTAATTAGACCCTGGACAGGCAGAAAAGTAGTTACAGATGACATTATTTGGAAAATTGACAAAAACTCTTTTTCTTCCTTAGCCTGTAGCATCATCACTCCAAGCTCCATCTTCACCTTTGCACGACTTCTTCTCTATGTTTCTGTGTTTTCTGCCCTTAAAGGATACTAGTCACTGGATTTAGGGCAATCCTGATCCAGTATTATCTTATCTCTATCTTTAATTTATTACATCTGCAAAGACCTAGTTTCCAAATAAGGTCATATTCCAAGATTCTAGATGAACATGAACTTTTAGGGAACACTATTCAACTCACTACACCAAGTCTCACCCGATTCCCATGGAGTCTCTCTTGACTATCTGAAGACCTCCCACCTTAGTCTTGTGTCACTTTGATTTCAAATGTTCCCTTTGTACATAGGGCTCTTTTTCTCCACACGGTTCTTTGAATTCTCTTGTCTCTGTCACTTGTTCAACTTTATTTTTCCTTATTCTATATCCCATAGGGACAGGCAGGGTCTTACTATACTCATTCTTGCTCCAGGACCCAGGCCTATTAAACATAATCTGTGTTCCACATATGGATTCTACTCAGAAGCCTAACAAATGGAAGTTTTGTGAGGCTCCATTTGCCAGAAATAGGTATGATCCTGAAAGGTTGGTCAAGGTGCCAGTTCCTAGGCTCTCTAACCCTCATGAAGAACTGTGGCTTATCAAGTAATTCTGAACTGCTGAGGTATTCTGTTCAACCTCATTCCAGTTATTTTGGCTCTAAGATAAAGAAAAGTTAATTACTTGCATGTTTGATCAACTGAAAAAATCCGGACTGTATATTTTGAGTCCTGATCAATTAGGACTACTTGCCTAAAGGAATGAATTTCATGATTTCCTTCACTTTTAAGTTGTGAAGAAATTCTGGCTGCCTTTCTCCTCACACCTTTACAAAGGCCAGACTTTACAGAAACAATTGTGGTGATAGTAATAACTCTGGTACTTGGCAATTGGCAAACCTCAGTTTCTTGCTAAGTCTGAGGAGAGCTTCATACCACTCCATGAGGTAGGGATTGGGCAAGTCATTTTGCCATCCTTATATATGGATGAGAAAATGATCCTAATGCTTTTGTTCTTGAACTGGCTCACATATGTACATAGTTTGGCCACAGGCATGACCCATTTGTTCATACTTTTTTCTTTTTTCTTTTTTTGTATGGGAGAATTTCTTTCATTTTTTTTTTTTTTTTTGAAATTGTATTTTAAAGATGTGGAGTACAATTCAGGGTTAGGTATACAGATGTTCATTATACAGGTACCCTTGTTGATGAGGTGTGCCCCCAGCCCCTTCCTCAGCAGTTTCCCACTACCATCAATTCTTTTCTTATAGTATTACGATAACAGTTGAAGGT
>CAUYQG010150635.1:0-12756 GCA_963574415.1 Tarsius wallacei | reverse complement strand
ACCTGCCTGGGCAAGCGAGACCTCATCTCTACAATAAATCAAAAAATTAGCCAGGCGTGGTAGCGTGCGTCTGTATTTCCAGCTACTTGGAAGGCTGAGGCGGAAGGATCACCGGAGCCCAGCAGGTCGAGGCTGCGGTGGCCGGGAGCGGCCACTGCACTCCAGTCTGGGCGATCTAGTGGGACTCCAACTCAAAAAAAAAAAAAAAATAATAAGTCATAGGAGAAACATTACAAGTCCTCCTAAATACCAGAACTTAATTTGCTTCTCTTTGCTTGGTGACTTTTTCCCTCTCCTCCCCTTCCCTCCCTTCTCCCCTCCTCTCCTCTCTTTTCTTTCCTTGCTCTGCCCACCCACTAAAAAAGCAAACAGACCTTATATTGCAAGATTTTAAATAACTGTATTCAGAGAACCAAATGATATAGCAGATCTCAGATCAACTAGCCTATCATATAAATAAAGGGGATTAACTCATTGTGGTATTATGGGATACACATGGACAGACACACACACAAAATGGAATTTATTAAAAATTGTGTATTTATTCTTACATGTTTAAACTTCAGTCACCTTCCAAGTACTCTGCATTGGATGCAATACATCTATTGAGATGCTTTTTCTACTGCTTAGAAAAAAGGCTCAATTCTGATGCCTTCTAGTACTTCTGCTGCTTTTTTGTTTCACTTCTTCCACATCAGCAAAATGCTTCCCTTTGAGGACTTTTTTTTATCCTGGGAAACAAACAAACAAACAAACAAATCGCTTGGGTAAATAAGGAGGATGGGACACAAGGGTCATGCTGTTTTGGGTCAAAAACTGCTGAACATTCAGTGCGGTGTGGGCAGGTGCATTTGTAAATCACCCATCATGAAATGGGCAAATGCGTTGAGAGAATCTCCAAAAAAATATTAACTGAAGTGGAGCACATCCTCTCACAATGCTAGCTGGTCCACTGATGCCAATGGGTTCCCAGAACACTTGTGCTACAAGGGCCCACTCCCCCAAAAATAATTCTGGGGTTTTTTTGGGGGGGGGGTCCCACCTCATATATAAATATAGGCTTTAGTCCATGGTCCCTGGCTCATAACTCCCATGGCCCTTGTTATAACGTTGGACACTTTAGGCGTCAGGAGCAGGCCTCCGAAAACAGACTCTCTCCCTCTGACCTTCTCCTGCCCTCTTTCCACCTGCTCTCTTTTCTCCTGCAAGGCAGGGCTCCAATCTTCTGTCTTGGAGTTGACCCTGTAGAAAGTCTCTGACCTCTCTTGTCTGATTGTAGGTCGTCAGACCCTCATTTCAGAAAGGTTCTGTCCAACACCTGGGGAGAAGAAGTGCTACACAGAGGCCAAAAAGAATCTGAACAGAAGGACCTTGACGGGTTTCCCCACTCAATCTATTCATATTAGATCATAACCTTTTTGCCCAATCACAGCTTTACATGGCTGTCAATAATGCCTATCCAATGAAGTCTTCATAAAAGCTTAAGGAGCTTCCGGATAACTGGACATGGGGAGGCTTCTTGAGGGTGGTACAACCTGGCAGGGCATGGAAGCTCTCTATCCCTTTCCACAGGCCCTGCCCTATGCATCTCTTCATCTGTGTTCTTTGTAATATCCTATATTGCAAACTACTAAATATACGTAAGTATTTCTCTGAGTTCTGTGAGCCATGCCAGCCGATTAGTAGAACCTGAGGAGGAGGTCATGGGATCCCTATTTATAGCAGGTTGGTCAGAGGCACGGGTGAAGCAACCTGGGACTTGTGATGGCATTGGAAATGGGGCACGGTTTTGGGGGCTGAGACCTCAGTCTGTGGCATCTGACACTGTCTCCAGGTAGATAGTGTCAGAACTGAATTAGAGGACATCCAGCCAGTGTCCACTGCTGTACTGATTGCTTGATGTGTGGGGAACCCTTACTCACACACACATCGGGTCACAAAAGGCTTCTGTGTTTGTTGTTGTTGGTGTGAGGGCAGAGGAAACAGTCTGTGTTTTTTCCCCCTCAGACTCATCCATTAAGATCAGTGATTTTTCACATTGTGTCACACAGCAGACTCCAATTCCGTGCTGTTTAACGGAAATATCTAAAACAAATGAAGCGTAAAGTTGAAAATTAAAAGAATGGACAACGGTCTACCAGGCAAGCACAAATCCAAAGCAAGGAAGTCTTGCCAGCTTACCTTAAAAGAAGAAGAAATTCAGGACCAAAAAAAACCATTAAATGAGACAAAGGAATGCTGAGGGATACATTGTACAACAAAGATAGAAGAGTTATGAATGTCGATGAGTAAAATCACATAGCAACAATATTCATAAGGCAGAAATTACAGAGAACGAAAGGAGAAATAGAAACACACTTATAGTAGGCAATTTTTCAGAGCTGTTAATTCATATCAGGTCAAATAACAGAAAAAAGTAGAAAGTAAGAAAGTCGATCTAGCTGATATATGTTAAAATCTATATCCCGAAAATGGAGAATTTACCTTTTGTGCAAAGGTGAGTGAAACATCCACCAAAACCGATCATGTAAATTGTCCATGATGAAAATGTCAACAAATCCCGTCAAATAGGAATATTATAAACAAAATCCTCTGATCATAATATCATTAACCTAAGCATGAAAACAAAATAAAGGACAAGAAAAATGTGTATCTGAAATTTTTTCAAAGGAAAGAACTCTCTCTTAAACAACTGTTAGGTCAAAAGAGAAATTTTAGAAAACAACAATTTAAAAAAACGATCACAGAAATTTTGAGTTACAGCAGTGCTCAAAGGAAATGCATATCCTTATATATTTATGCCAACAAAACCAGAAAGAATAAAATAAATTATTTGAAACTTTTAACTGAATTTTAAAGCCCTGATTATTTTAAAATCTTCCACTTTAATATTTTATTGCGAGTCGGAGGTCTAGGCAGGACTACAGTGGCACGATCATGGCTCAACCATAGTCTTGACCTTCCAGGCTCAGGTGATTCTTCCATCTTGGCCTCTTGAGTAGCTGGGACTACAGGCATGCATCGCCATGCCTGGCTAATTTTTTTATTTCTTTGTCGAGACGGGATCTTGCAAGGTTATCCAGGCTGGTCTCGAACTCCTGCAGTCCACCCAGGGATTGCAGGTGTGAGCCACTGCATCCTGCCTAATTCTTTTATAATGCTTCCCTCTTGCCTCTCTCAATCTTGTCCCCAATCACTAATCAACTTTCTGTCAATATAGATTAGCTTGCATGTTCTAGAATTCTAAATAAATGCAATTATAAAACACATATACTCTTTTTGTCTAGCTCCTTCCACTCATCATAATTACTTTGAGATTCATTGATATGAGGTCTGGGATATACCTCAAAATTATGAGGGTGAGGGTGCATGAGTGAAAGTAAAGGTGAACAGAGGTTGGCTATGAATTCATAATTATTGAAGCTGGATCAAGAGCTTCCTGATACTATTCTGGCTACTTATATAATTGTTTCACATTTTGCATAAGGAAAAGTTAAAAAAAAAAAACAAAACGTCTGCTACACCTTGCCTCTCTTATGCTATTTTAAGTCATACTACTGTAAGGTTTTTCTCAAATTCTTATCTCCATGCTATCCAAAATAATTGTCCCGAATTTACTCTTCGAGGCTTTAAGATCCATAACTTTTCTTTTTTTCTGCAGGGCTCTAGAACACTGGATCAACTCTACTTACAAACTGAATAAGACAAAACACTTATCTGGTGTACTTTAAGGCACCCATTGCTGGACATCATGGTTACCTGTGCCTCAGAGAGAGGCTGCTCCAGCCGACTGGATGTGTGACAATGGCATGTGTGACCAGCTCCTGATGGCAAAGGTTTCTCTGAGGAGTCTGCTTGCAAACTTGGTAGTCTTTGTTTCTCAGGAGAGGGAAGCATGAGGGAAGATTGTGGCCCAGAGGTCATGGAAATAGTTCCTACCGATCAAACCTAGTGGTTTGAAGAATGTAGTCAGTGAACTATGCTCCACATCATTATTTTTTCAATGAAAATGTTATGAAAAACTATAAAATCAAAAGGACAAAATGAAGCAGACCCAAGGTGTGCTCAAACTTCCTTTGGTGCCAATGAGAGTATGCCTGTTAAAGAGAGCAGGCCAGCTCTTCCTTTAATACCCAATGGCTCTATGTGTGTTCTCGTTCCCTCCCTGAGAAAAGGGGACACCAAGACTTCCTCACAGTGTTTGATATGTGCCAGACTTGGCTATCCCTACGTGGGCTGCATTTGTGGAACGATTGGTGTGGTAGACTGTTACGTTCGCAGCTCCCCAGGAAGCCTTCTGGTATTTTCCACAGTCTTTGGGTTTAGCCATGTGACTGGCTATGGGAAAGGGACGTTAGCAGGAGGAATGCAAGCAGAGGCTTGGCAAGCCTTTGCACACTGAGGCTTGTCCTCTTGGAGTGCTTGCTCCTGGAATCAGCTGCCATGCGGAAAGACCAGGTGAATTGAACAGGAAGGCCCAGGCTTCCAGCCAACCCCAGCAAGACACCCATCATGGGAGCAGAGCCATCCATGATGTCCCAGACAGCAGACTGAAGCAAGAGATCCCAAATAAGTCAAGCAGAAGAAACTTCCAGCCGAGGCCTAGTAAACACATTGAATCATGAGAAATATAAAGTGGCTGTTCTAAACCAGTAAATTTGGAGTGGTTTCTTACACAGTAGTAGATAACAGAAAGAACTGGGTTATATGTGATTGTGTATGTCTCTGGAAAGTCAGAGACGCTTTGCACAGGTGGGCTACAGTTTAGGAGAATTAGCCATGAAAACAAAACTTCTGCAACTACTAAGATAATTACTTGTTTTCAGTATAAAGCTAGATTTTTAAAGTTCCTCTCACACATTACTTTCCTGGAAGGCATCTATTGTGTCGTGTCAGCTGTCCAAGAGATGGCTTGCCCAGGTGGCCAGAGAAGAGGATGCTGGGAAGGCCTGTGGTTAATGGGCGTTAATCCAGGCTAACATGACTGACTGTGGCTTCTCAAGATAATTAAACACCATGGCGGAGTCGATGCTAGTCTACTGAGCCTATTTTGCCATGCCCAGATGAGTTGATCCAGGCAGCACTAGAGAGAGAAAAAAGAGGTCCAAACAGGGCGACTGCGGAAATGTTGAGATCCCAGGCCCTGGAATAAACCCACGGCAGTTCTGGGACATGTGATCTCCGGACACTAGGTTAGGGAATGAGCTCAGGAGCTGCTGGGGCATAAGGGGTGCTTCACATCAGTGGAGGCTGGAACCCCTGACCTTGTGGGCCTGGGCTGCAGCAGACACTAAAGTCACAGCTCGGCCACAGCCATAGAAGGAAAACCCAAAGAGAATGGAGTAATTCTGTGAAAGCACTGCCTTCCTCTGCTTTGCAATCATTTCCTGTCTGTATTTTTTTTTTTCCCAAAGTGAGTGAAATTGTTCTAGCTCACCGCAGTGGGTGCAAACAGACCCCACCCACCATTTCCTGGGTGTGGGTGCTGTGGGCAGATGCCAGGAGGGCTTTTAAAAGAAGCTGTGCTATTTTGGGTATTAGGATTTGCCATAATGCCAAAGCAGCAATATGTCTGCCCAGGCGAGATTCCCACCATCCAGCCGCGGATCTTCAGCCCAGGCGGCATTCACATTTCGTTAACCTGTCTTTCCAATACAATCCTCTGTGAAGTCACTCTGGGGTCATCTCACGATTCCCATCTCAGCACTGGGGCTCGTGCCTCGGCTCTTTATGTGGCTCCGGATATGATGCTCTGACCCCAGCAGCATCTCCTGCCTGGCCTGGTTGCTTTCAAATCTCCACGTGTTTTTACCTCATGGGCTAATGTCAAAGGTGGACAACACGGCCTCATCTGCAAGCAAGTCTGACATTTGCCAAGAAGGCTCCAGATCTGCTCTGTCCCCAGAGGTGATCGGATCATCAGTCGAAACAGAAAACCCGAGAAGAGTGACTGGGGCAGGTGGGCGAGCGCTCTCCCCTGACCGGCGCTCGGAGTCAGTGTACACCAGGAAAATGAGGTCATTCTGAAAAGAACGGAGGGCTATTTTGGGGAAAGTAAAGGCAAAACGGATGTCAGTAGACAAGCCAGGAAGACCTCCAGTAATATGTATATATATTTTCTCGTTTTGGAGAATTTCGCGGAGCTCAGAAGCAGAGCCCTATTTTTAGTGTCTATTGTGTGAGGCTATGGCAGGGATGTGTGGAGCTGCAGTTATCTTCTGACAATGATTACACTTTAAATAGGGAAAGAAGGTAATGAGGGCAGAAATAATAACCATTTTTCAATCCTCAAAATTCAGGGTGTTTGAAACAGGGTTTTCTAAAACGCCAGCCTAGTGGAAGAACCATTTTTCTTCTTGCCTTTTACCCGAGGGCCATCTCACAGATGACTCACGCTGGGGGAGGCGACCTGGCCTTCCTGCTTTCTTCTCAAGCCCCTCCTAAGGCCCAGCTGTCTGGTTTCCACTAACATGGGAGGAGAGAGAGAGGAAGCAGCCACAGACCATGGAGATTCTCAAACTTTGGTGTCTTAGAATGCAGCAGGGGCTGGATAAAATGCAGATTCCCTGGCCCTGGGTCTGGTTCCATGGGTCTGGGAGAAGCTTAGAAATCCGGATCTGGCTTATTTTTTCTAAACTACTATCTCCAAGGGATTGGGTCGTGGATGGTTCCTGGACCCTATTTTGAAAAACTCTATCTTGTAGCCATTGCCTCTATACACCATACTCGTAGCATTAGTGAACTTGGAGTCTGAGATGCTCAGAATGAGAAGGCACTGGCTGTCACATGGGGTAGGGCTAAGAGGTGACATGGGGCAAGGCTGTGGACTCTAGAATTAGGCTGACCTGGTTAGAAGCTGAGTCCAGAGGGTTATTAGCTGGGTGACTGTCGCCACTATCAGAGCCCCAGCTAGTTAAAATGGGCCCTAGCTCAAATAACTCACCTGCTAAGGATTTCTCCTTTTTTTTTTCTACAAACTTGGGAACAAAGATGCTATTGTGGAATGCCCTTTGGGGAGAAGAAAAGCCCAGCTGGGGCTGGGTGAAAGCCCCATTGGATGGAGCAAGGACGTCACACTGTGGCTCAGTAAGGGTTGGCCAGTCTCTTCCAGGGTTGGGTGAAGGGACAACAAACAGAAGAATGGCCTATACATAAATGATATTTGTGCAAGTTTGCCATACCATTGGAAGGAGGTAAGCACTGTTAGATTCCAAAAGAACCTGAATTAAGGGTTGATGGAAATAGTTTCTTGGTAATAATATACAACAATTCCATCTCTGACTATATAAAATGGAAGGTCATGATTATTATCAGAAAGGGCCCATTTCTTACCAAGTAAAGCAAAGGTGATGGTATTATAGTCCTTCTCTGATTTCTTTAGAGGACTCCATGATGTGCCTTTTTTTTATTTCAGCCTGACAGCACCAAGCCTCCTTCTCCCTACAATAACTATGATGTCCTAGGGTTCCTGGAGATGCCTGGTTCTCCATTCTTTATTGACCAAAACAGAAGGATGCCCAGACCCTCTTCCAGTTCTGTGGAATCAGAATCTCCTGGGATGGGACCTAGATTCTGTATCATTTTATAAGCCCTACAGGGGATTATGATGCATAATCAGGGTTGACTACCACCGATCATCGTTGGTGTCATGGTCCTTGCTTGTGATCTCCGCTCAGAGTAGGAGGATGGTATGCATTAGGCAGGACTTTTTAGTGGCAGGAAATAGAAATCCAACTTAAAGTAACTTTAGCTGAAAGGAGCATCTACTGGCTCCCATATGGGAATATTTCAGAGGGTGGTACTGGCTCCTTGCTTGACTGGAACCCAAGGCTCGAAAGGAGCCTTCAGATTCTCTCACTCTATCTCTCAGCTCTGATTTCTCCCCTTTCTCCAATTCTTAGGCAGATTCTCTCTAGGGAGGAGGCAGAGACGACCCCTCAACATCACTACACAGAGAGTAATTCCAGAGACAGGAGCATCACCCAAGAGGATCACTTGCCACCCAACCCACGTCTATGCTGCAGAAGAAGAGATGTGCTGATTGGCCAGGATGGTCAGGTGTCTGTTTCTGGGGCAGCCACCCACATGAAGGGAGGGATCTGCCAAGGAAAAGAGGCAGATCCCAAAGAGTTAGTAGTATTCTCCACTGGAGACCAGAAAGACGATGTCAACAGCCAACGCTTTCCTGAGTAATTGGTATATGTGTATGTGTGGAGCACTTTGAAATAAGCATTTCATACATTTTGTGTTTTAAAATCCTACCAACAATATAACAAGATGTGCCCCTTGTTACCCTCCCTTACTAGAGGAGGAGAGAAAGGTCTGGAAAGGTGGTGTGCTTAATTAGGCTTGTCAACTAGTTGCTCTTGGCACTGGGAATTGAACCCAGGACCCTGATGTCAGAATCAAGTGGTGCCTCCAAGGCTGGCATGAGCACAAGTCTCCCCTTCTTCCCTGACTCACCAAGGGCTTCACTTTGGCCAGAGCGAGGCTGACCATTACCCCTTTCTTATTCTTTTGACTGAAAGGACACCCCTTCCCCATTCTGAAGCTTCCAGAAGAGCCACCTTCTAGCAGCTTATGAATTCTGACCTCCCTCCCACAGGTCCCCCAGGTTAGCTGACCATGTGACCAGTGTTGGACTTACAGACTTGAGGGTAGTTCCAACAGCTGGGCAGCAGGCACCCCCAAGTCCTTTCATGGATGCAGTTCCTTTTTGTTGTTGTTGATTTATTGTAGAGAAGGGGTCTCATCAAGTTGCCCAGGCTGGTCTCGAACCCCTGGGCTCAGGCAGTTCTCTCGCCTCGGCCTCCCAAAGTGCTGGGGTTACAGCAGAGATGCAGTTCCTAAGGGAAAAGTGTTACAGAGGGCTTTAAGTTTTTATTTTATTTTTCATTACAACCCCTATTCACACAGAGAATTCCTCCCCGCCTCCATTCTTGCTGTTCGTTGTTGTAAGGTTTAAGATTCTCTGCAGGAAATGGTAAGGTTTCAGATGCCTGCATCTCAACTCTGGGAGAGCACACACAGAGGATTCAGAGGGGTCAGCCCCTCGTGTCTCCTTTCTTCCCCATCAACCTGCACTAGTTCTTGCATTTTTATCTTCTCCTCTTAAACCCTGCAGCCATTTCCATCGTTCATTCACTCAGAGGCAGCTCTATTAGTTCTAAAGTGCATTATGTACTCTTATGATTTTGCCTTCCTGCTGTGTCATCAGGACTAAACTTTAATAAGACTGTAAATACCCTTTTTAAATCCTTTCTTGGGCTTTCACTTTTTACATTATACCACATGCTTGTCTCTTTATGAATACACAAGTCACGCACCAAGTAGGGTGAGAAAATGAATTTCCTTTGTCATTACAGTGGTTCTTGCTGGAAGCACTGTGACTTGTAACATAGATTTGTTTCAACCCCTTCTGTCTCTGACATGAACAAGAAAATAAGAGCAAAATCTAAACCACTACCTTTCTCCAAAGGCTGCAGAGTGAAAATGACACACAGTAATCTGTCTGTGGCTGACGTCCCAATCCATAAACTCTTAGATGAGTAATGGGGTGCTTCTGGGTGCTGTCCATAAGTGGTGTCAGACAGTGAGAGGAAACATGCAGAAAGAGTTTGGATTGGCAAACTGCCGATGAATGCGGAGGAGAGAAGAGGGTTGTATAACACATAGTGGGCATGCAACAGAGACAGCACTTTACAGTATCAGTGCATCCTTTTTTGTGATTAGGGCAATATTTAATAGTAATATAACATGCAAATACCTTGAGGAAAAGAAGAGAATAATTTGAAAACCTTTAACTATGTGTCTCAATCTTTAGTGTTGCTAGAAAGGAATACCTGAGGCTGGGTAATTTATAAAGAAGGGAGGTTTATTTGGCTCATGGTTCTTCAGGCTGTACAAGAAGCATGGCACCAATATCTTCTTCTGATGAGGGCCTCAAGTCTTCCACTCATGGTGGAAGCCAAAGGGGAGCCAGTATGTGCAGAGATCACATGGCAAGAGAGGAAGCAAGAGAAAGGGGTCAGTACCAGGCACTTTTTAGCAACCAGTTCTCATGGGAACTAATAACAGTAATCACTCATTTACTCACTTCACCTCCACCAGGGAGGACTTTAGTCTATTCATGAAGGATTAGTCCCATGATCCAAACACCTCCCAGTAGGCCTCACCTTCAACATTAGAAATCAACATGAGGCCGGGCTCGGTGGCCCAGCCTGTAATCCCAGCACTTTGGGAGGCCGAGGTGAGTGGATTGCCTGAGTCTGTGGGTTCAAGACCCATCTGGGCAACTTGGCGAGACAGCATTTCTACAATAAATCAAAAATTAGCTGGGCATGGTAGCACATGCCTGTAGTTCCGGCTACTTGGAAGGCTGAGGTGGAAGGATCGCTGGAGCCCAGCAGGTTGAGGCTGTAGTTGCCGGGAGTGTGCCAGTGCACTTCAGTCTGGGCAACAGAGTGAGACTCCAGCTCAAAAAAAAAAAAAGAAAGAAAGAAATCAACATGAGATATGGAAAACACAAACAAAAACTACTTCGGTCACTAACCTATAACCTCAAACTGTGTACTCGTTTTGAGATAGGAGAGAGGAAGGTATGAGCTTCCCTCTTCTCTATCACAATATTTAGTTGGAAGGGCATGCCAAAAAAGTTCCATTTTGACAGGTTGAATTCAAGGCATCTGAAAGCTTCCCTCCTCCAAAAAGAAATGTCTGAAATCTGGTGTCCAGAGCTCAGCTGCATTTGAGAATGAAGATCCTGATCATTTTCCAAGCTGCAAGAGAGAGGAGGCACTTTCTGGTTGAAACTGTAGCAAGAGGGGATATGTGGAATCTTAGGAGGGTGGTATCATTTGCAGAACAGTTGAAGGAAAAGGAAAAAGCAGTTGGAGAAAGAGAACCTGGAGAGAATGGGTAGGACAAGGAGGATGTGGTCAAGGAATTGAGGTTTGTGGAACACAGAATAGATTTAGCCTGATCCTACCCTTTAGGAGAGGCCAGCATGTAGACTGACAGAGCTGAGCTAGGGTCAAGTGGGAAGGCCGGTTAAGAGTGGGCCATGGGGAATGGCTAAAGATAGAGCCTGAGAGAGCACGCAGAAACTTGATGGAGACAAGGATCAAAGTTGAACCAAAAAAGCTGACTCTGTGGTCCTATTCAAGGGTGAAAGGTGTCCAAGACTGAAGTCAGAGGCCAAGTGGAATCGGAAAGGATGGTGGAATGGGATGAGAAGCCATGTCTCACTAGGGAAGTAAGGCTCAGATTTTTAAAGTGGATCTCAGCTTCTCAGAGCTCCCTCTTCAAAGGCGTTGGTTTAATTGTGTAGAGGGGGAACAGAGGTGGTGAGGTATACATGTTCAGTGGGAATGGGGAGGCAGGAGGCTAAGAGATCATGACAAGAGAGGAAATACCAGACAAGGGGCAGCTCCTGCTGACAATGAAATCCTAGAGGGAGCTGAGATGAAGGAAACAGATCTTGGAATGGAGGGTCCCCAGGCTTGGTAAGGCTGGGGTGTTGGAGGAACCACTGGTGTGGACATTAGTGCTATGAAGAGGAAGCCTTGAAATCAGGGCACGAAAACCATAAGGAATGTGACGCAGAGGCTTAGAGGCTGTCCAATGCTGGGAGTAAAGCTGGGAAAGGATTGGATACCAAAAAGGGGTTGGTTTGAAGGAGACATCGTCCTTGAAGAAAAAAGACCATGAAGAAGAGGGAGAGCCTCAACTGGGTGGAGGTCTTAGCTACCGCACCCACAAGGCATCTGGTCATGAGTCATGTACCCCATGACTAGGACTTAGAGGTGTTCCCATGTGTCCAGGAACTCAGTTCATAAACCATCCTCAGCTTCCAAGGGCCCCGCTGAGAAGAGACTCAGCGAAGGCCTTGTGAGTTGGCTAGGCCACAGTCTGAGGGCAAACAGCTTCTGTGGGACTTTTGCCACATCAGGCATTCACTGTCCCTTCAGATGAGATGCTAGAAGAATACCGAAGTCCACTGTGTTAATTTGCTAAGGCTGTCATAACAAAATTCCACAGTCTGGGTGGCTCAAACAACAGAAATTTATTCTCTCCTCAGTTCTGGAGGCTGGAAGTCCAAAATCAAAGTGTTGGCAGGGTTGGTTCCTTCTGGGGTCTTTGGGGGAAAAGATCTGTTTCAGGAGTCTTTCATTGGCTTGTAGAAGGATATTGTCCATGTGTCTCTGTGTCCAGACTTCCTTTTTTAAAAAAGTCACCAGTTATACTGGATTAGGCTCTACACTGATGACCTCATTTTAACTCGTTTGTCTTTGTCTATACAGACCCAGTCTCCACATTAGGTCCCATTCTGAGATGCTGGGGATTAGGATTTCACTATATGAATTGAGAGGGGGTGGCACAATTCAACCCAAAACACTTCCTTCCTTCCTTTCTTTTTTTTGGTGCTTATTTCTAGTTACTTTTTATTTTTTATTATAAAGATGTGGGGTACAATTCAGGATTAGGTATACAAACATTGATTATGCAGGTAACCTTGTTGATGAAAACACATCCTTTCAAGGCAAGATTTTATCACACTTAAACATTTGTCCTTGGAGGGTTGCTTGTTTTATACAAATGAGTTTTCATGGTTGTCTGATTTACAGCTTTTCTTGCTTAGAATTTAAGAGCAAGTGGTCACTTTCAGAAGGAATAAAGTCAAAGTGCATGATGTTTATTGACCAGCAAACAAACAGAGGCTCCTGGGGTTCCCAGATCCATCCTTAGGCCCTAGGA
>CAUYQG010150634.1:0-16567 GCA_963574415.1 Tarsius wallacei | reverse complement strand
GGGTCTCGAACCCGCGGGCTCAGGCAATCCACTCACCTCAGCCTCCCAAAGCGCGGGATTACAGGCTGAGCCACCAAGCCCGGCTTCATTCTCTAATTTCAGATTCAGGGGTGCATGTGTGTGTTTGTTACATGGGTATATGGCATACTGGTGAGTTTTGGGCTTCTAGTATACCCAGCATCCAAACAGTAAACATTGTATCCAGTAGCTAATTTTCCCACCCTCACCCCCCTCCCGATCCTCCCCAGTTTTAGAGTTCTAGTGTCTATTATTTCCATCTTTATGTCCCTATGTACCCAAGGTTTATCTCCCACTTATGAGAATAGTTTCACTTGAGATAACGGCCTCCAGCTCCATCTATGCTGCTGTAAGTGACATGATTTTATTCTTGTTTCTGGCTGCATAGTAGTCCGTGGTATATGTGTGCCACGTTTTCCTTATCCAGTCAATCATTGATGGACACTTGGGTTGGTTTCCTGACTTTGCTATTGTGAATAGTGCTGCAATAAATAAATGAGTATGGGTGATTTTTTGTGTAATAATTTCTTTTCATTTGGGCAGATACCCAGTAGTGAGATTGCTGGGTCAAATGGTAGTTCTATTCTTAGTTTTTTTGAAAAATCTCCATACCTCTGTTTTCCATAGAGGAGGCTGAACTAATTTACATTCCTACCAACAGCATATTATGTTCCCTTCTCTCTACATCCACGCCAACATCTGTTATTCTCTGACTTTCTAATCATAATCATTCTGGCTGGTGTAAGATTATATCTCACTGTGGTTTTAATTTTCATTTCTCTGATGATTAGTGAAGTTGAACATTTTTTCACACATTTGTTGGTCATTTGCATACGTCCTCTTGAGAAATGCCTGCTCAATCCTTTGCCCACTTTTTAGTGGGGTTGTTTTCTTCTTGTTGAGTTGTTTGAGTTCCTTGTAAATTCTGGTTACTAGTCCTTTGTCAGAGGCGTAATTGGCAAATATTTCCTCCCACTCATGGATTGTCTGTTTATTCTGCTGATTATTTCTTTTGCTGTACCAAAATGTTTAGTTTAATTAAGTTCCATGTGTCCTTTTCTGTTTGTGTTGCATTTGCTTTGGGGTCTTTGTCATACATTTTTTGCCTAGGTCAATGTCCAGAAGAGTGTTTCCTGGATTTTCTTTTAGGATTTTTATAGTTTCAAGTCTTGCATTTAAGTTTTAATCCATTGTGAGTTAATTTTTGTAGTATAGTGATGGATAGGAGTCCAGTTTCATTCTTCTGCATATGGATAGTCAATTTTCCAAGCACCATTTATTGAATGGCATGTCCTTATCTTGACCTAGGATCAACACCAAATGTCAAATAATCCTGGAAATGAAAACATTTTCCCAGACCATCTGCAAGTTAAACTTATCCTTATCCAAAACACAATGACATATTAATATGCCCCAATTTCAAATGATTACGTTTTTCAATGAAATATGGACAATATCAAGTGTTGTCAAGGTCACAGAGTAATGTGCACTCTCAAGTATTATTTGTGAAAATGTAAAATAGTATAGTATGAAAACAGTCCAGCAACTTCTTGCGAAGTTAGACATGTATTACCATGTGACTCATCAGTGCTACCAAGTACTTACACAAATAAAATGAAAATTTATGTTTGCACAAAAACTTATAGATGGGTGCTTATTTATCAGCAATCTCTATTCACAATCTCCAAACTCTGGAAACAACTTAAATATCCTTTTGCTTGTAAATAAACAAACAGAGGTACATCTGTACAAATGAATTAACACTCATCCATATCAGTGGATTAAATCTTGGTACATGCAACAACACAAATGAATCACAAATGTATTGCTAAGTGGAAGTCAATTCGAAAATCCATATACTATATGATTGAATTTATATGAAAGTGGAAAAGGCAAAACTTGACAGAAAACAGATCATCAGAGTAAGAGTCAACAACAAAGGGGAACAAGGGAATTTTGGAGGGGTGATGGAGCTGTATCTCGGTTAAGGTGCTTATATGACTTTGTGCTTGTCAAAATTTGTGCACCCATACACTACACAGTGAAATTTTAGTGTGTGCCAACTGTGCCTTAAACAAATGAAAAACTAGAATCGGTTAGTTTACATGCCATACATAACCAGGTGTGTCATTTTCACTCCAAAACCCACATCCAGAGCCATGTCAAATGGCAGTCAAAGACAAAGCCTGAGCATCAACCAGTCATCATCCGTTCTTGTCTCTGCCTCTTCCCTACCCAATGGCCTCTTCCCAGCTTTTAATGTGAGAATCCACATTGGTTGCGTGAGGTGTCAGTGAACATCCCTCAGGCCTCTGCTTAGCTTACACAAAATCCTAGCCCATCACTTTTAATCGGTCCTCAATTAAGGAAATAAAAAAGCACACACCACTGCAACCAAAGAGTCAAACATTTTATCCTTTGTTCAAAGACAGGGAAAGAATCACCTCCAAAATGGCTACTCCTGGCTCCTGAAAATTAACCACAGGTATTGAAAACTCATCCAACTCCACAGGAAAACCACAAAACTGGCAACTTGAAAAGAATAATATGTCTCCCTGAACAACTTTTAATCATGATCCCTCCAGAACCCAAGGCCAAAGCTAACATACCATCTATCCTCAGCAAAAAACCTCACCATGGTCCACATTCACCCCTCCAGCATCTTCCAGGGGTTGTGGCCACATTTGCCCTTAATAAACCAATAAACCACTAAGCAGTTCACATGGAGGGATAGAATCTAATAACCTAAAACTCAAAAATGCCAACAGAAAGAGAAAATATACCCACACAAATAACCTGTAAGTGATTATACTTCAGCAACGCGAAATGAAATTGCCAGCAATTGTTTTAGCCCAAGACCGTGTGGCTGGAAACTTGGATGTGGCTGGTGGTGTGAAATCAAGAAGGATGACACACTATGACAGCCTTCTTTCCAGCTTCCTGGCCACGATGTGTAAACCAAAGCTTAGGGTCCAATTTTCTTGTCAATCTACCACCAGAATGTCCTAAGACTAGAGATATCCTACCTATATTGGAGTCTTGTATCTTGCAGAGGCTCGATGACTTTCTTCAAGCTTGTGTCTCCTAATATTTCACTGGGATTTGACTTCAACCACATGTTTCTAACTGTCAGTACAAGAATTTTTTCCTAGTCATATCAGTAGTGACCTTTTGTCTCTCATTTCAGCTGGTTCATAGAATGTCTTTATTTTAGTCAGTATTCTCATTGATTTTCCTCTGGCCCAGGCCTTGTGCTGCTTAGATTACAGGGGAAAAAATCTTAGTTCATTAGAATATCGTATCATTTTCATAGAAACATACCTCTGCCTTAAGACAATCAAATGTGCTTCTTGGCTCAGGATAACAAGATTTCAGCCTTTACACACACAGGCATGTTAATACTCTTTAACATATTTTCAAAAATGGTGTCTCAGGAGAATTTCTTCTTTTCAGTATTTTAATCAACTTTCTTGAAGCATAATACACATACAATAAAATTCACCAAGTTTAAGGGCATACGTCCACAAGTTTTAACATGTGTAAACCGTCATAGAATAGCCACCAAAATCAAGATATAGAACATTTCCATTACCGAAAAATATCCTCTCATGTCTCCTTGCAGTCAGACCCCTTCCAAGAGGCTCATCACCTGGAAAACCCCAATTCTCTTTTGGTCACCATAGTTTCTGACTTTTTAAAGTATAATATATACTTTATATATTCATACATTGTCTAACTTTTTTACACTTGGCTTCTTTCACATAGAACAAGTCATTTTGAGATTCATGCTGTGCGTATCAATGGGCTGTTTCATTTTGTTGTTGAGTATTCCACTGTATGGATACCCCCAAATTTGTATATCTTTCACCAGTTGATTGGCATTTGGATTATTTTCATTTTGGAGCTATCATAAATAAAGCTGCTGTAAATATCTGCATACAAGCTTTTGCCCTGGCATACATTTTCATTTCTCTGGGGCAGGTCTCCAAGCAGGGCATTACCAGGTCATGTGATAAGTATCGCCATACTAAGTTATGCATCCAAGTAGGTGGGCAGAGAAAGAGGGGATTGAAAGCAACCAAAATGAAAGAATCATTTTGAAAGAGATGGGAGGGAATGGAGTGACTTAAGGTCATAAAACCAGTGGAAGAATGATGAAGGTATGCAACCTGGAGTTTCAATATTAAAACTTCAGAAACTTAAATAAAAATGAAAACTGAGAAAACTCTATCCAGATGATACTCAAGGCAGACACAGTCAAGTTCACAATGGAAATGTTTAATTATCAAACAGGAAGCAGCAGTGAGAGTCATGCTAGAATCAACTCACTTAAAGGTTTCTGAAATGCTCCGCCATTTTCTACCAGCTGAGCAAGAAAGAATAGACGAGAATACTGACTACATACAGAAAGCTTCAAGTATGTGGGTCTTTCACTATCAGTAGAATAACCAGGATAGAAAAAGGGGGTCCAGTGAAATACAAGGTCTGACAATTAGGTTTGCAAACCATCCTGGAAAGAGTGCTCCATACCTCATTGCTGAGTATCACTATGGTCACCTTGGAAGTACTCCCTTGGGAAGCTATGCACTGCCCAGCATCTAGACCACCCGTCAAAGTAATTTTTGAACACATTTTTGGGAATGGTCATCAGAGCTGTCATCATATTACCCTTGATAGCCTGAATGTCAGCAAAATGTCATCCTTTCAATATTTTCTTGATCTTCGGGTATTGAAAAAAGTCATTGGGGGCCAGATTGGGTGACGAGGGAGGGTGTTCCAATACAGTTATTTGTTGACTGGCTAAAAACTCCCTCAAAGACAGTGCTGTGTGCACTGCTGCATTGCCGTGATGCAAGAGCTCCTTCAGCACCATTTTTACACACACCTTTCTCATGCCAAGAATTTCCGTTAAGATTTTCCTGTTTCTTTGTTGAAGTTTATTTGGTCTGCTATGTTTCTCACAGTCAGCCAAATTTTTCATGTGCAATTCAATGAATGTTTGCAATGTTTACATCAGTTCTGCTTGTTACTGGTCATCCTGACCTCTCTTCATCAGTGATGCTTTCTCTCCTCTCAGAAAAATGTTTAATCCATTTGTACACTGCCATTTTATGGCATTATTCCCATAAATCTGGACTAGCATGTCCCCGATTTCACTTCAAATTTAACAAGAAATGTAGTGTTTGTTCATTGCTCTAATTCAAACGCCAACATTCTCCTAACAACAGCTCTGATGGTCATTCCAGAAAACGAGTTCCAAAATTGTTCTGACTGGTGGACTAGGCACTGGCATCACCACATAACTTCCCAAGGCGAATACTTTGAAAGTGACCCTAGTGACATTCAGCTATAAGGTATGTAGCTCTTTGTTTAAGATGAGCTTGTGAATTTAATTGTCAGTCAACCCATATAAAAAAAAGTTTTAAATCAGATTGCTTTAATATTCACATTTTCACAAAACAAGTTTACCCTTAAAGCACTGTCACTAAGTACAATAAACAAAACTTCTAATTCTGCACTGTTGTTAAAACCATACACTATTTTTATTACTTTTTGAATATTTACTCCATAACTACATATCTTACTGAATTCTCATACTATTTGTGATAATTTTAAGTTAATTCCCTTGGTTTTCTTTAGGTGATGCTTATTTTAATTGATAATAATCAAATTGATAGTAATTTTAGTAATAGTAATTAAAAATTAGATTATTCTAAATAAGTATCATTTTATTTTTAAAAAACACAAATTCAGACTGATCTTAGCCTGGGTTTCCACAAAGTTTACAGACATAAAAATTAAAGGTACAATTAAAACACAACTGTAGAAAAATCTCTAAATTTTATAATCAGAATAGATAATTGCATATCCAAATAGAACCACATTTGTCCTTTAATCATTTGTAAATGTATTCGAATAAATCTACCTCAGCAACTCCTTTTAGACGTCTTTGCTGCCCATTAAGTCAAGCACGTTCGGTAACAGGGAGTAAAGTGAGTTCCTTAGTAAGTAGCATCCCCAATCCCACACTTCATATGATTTTCTCCAATTATATTCCCCTCACTATTGGCAAGCCCATCCTCCCAGCATACATGGACTTCAAGAACTTGAAAACAGTATCCCCAGATTATTTATTCAGGAGTTTGGAAAAGTTCCTTTCCATGTACAGGCCAAGCTTAGTGGCTCAAGCCTGTAATTCCAGCACTTGGGAGGCGGAAGCAAGAAGGTTGCCTGAGCCCACAGGTTCAAGATCAGCTTGGGCAACACGGCAAGACCTCATCACTACAATAAATCAAAAATAACAGTAATAAGCCATACTGAAGCAGAAGGATCACCTGAGCCCAGTAGGTCGAGGCTGCGGTGACCATGAGTGTGCTACTGCACTCCATCACTCCAGCCTGGGTGACAGAGTGAGACTCCAGCTCAGAAAAAAAAGAAACTCTCACGTACAGTAATTGACTTAACTAGTGTCCTAGATCTTTTAATTTAAAGGCAGATGTGTTTAGCGATTAAACTTTTAACGTATGTCACAAACTTTTAAAATTACTAAACTACTTCCTGCCTGGAATCGGTTGTGTGTTTACATGGAGTAATGAAAAAAACTTTAAAAGTTTGCAATCTTGCATGAAATTGATTCCACTTAGACAAAAGCCTACAGTTTTAACAGTGGTCAATCCAAAGAAATAGAAACCATCTCCAGTTCCTACCTCCTGGCTATTCTTATAAATACCACCATAGCTCCTGATATATGATTGGGTACATAAAGAGATCAAAAGAATTGACAGAGACCTATTAGAACTAATAGTAAAACCTAAGAAGAATACTGGATACAAGATTAGAAAATATTAACTTTATTCCTACCAGCAGCAAACAGCCGAAATATTTAATACCAAAATAGCTACGATGTCAGAACTGGTTTGGGCTGAAAGTAAGAGAAACACGAATAATCATGACTTAGACAAATAAAGGTTTGTTTTTCTTACTTGGAAATTAACCTGAAATTAAGTCGTTGTTTAGCTCAATGCAATGGCTAGGAGCATCTGAAGGCTTTTTGTAATCTACCTGCCTGCCATGTTTGTTATACGCCCGTTTTGTCACTTCAAATGCGCAGAATAGTTGAAGTGGCTCTAAGCAACGTGTCTTCACACCTGTATCACAGTAGAAGAAAGAGACCGGCACAGACTGAAATCAGATTACAAGTCTCCTGTAAGACCTGAGGAGAAAATAGGCAAACACAAGGAATAAAGGCCAACAATGGGCAAGACACAACAGATAGTTCTATGCAACTGCACTGCTTGACAAACGCTGGAATATAATTTGTCTAAGTAGTAATCAAGTCAGTGAACATGGAAGGAATAATTGCATTCTATTTCTCCCCATATTATATAACGATGGAAAAAGAAGGATAAAGACGGTAGATTCGGGTAGGAAGGGTGGACACACTCACATGCTGTACGTACAAGCATTCCTTGGTGTGGTCACTCTGGGAGTCAATTTCATAATATGCAACAAAACCTCATCCATTTCTTCTATGACCCTTATCTTAAGGAAATAAAAAAGCACAAATTCATCACAGGATCATTTCTAAAAAGAAAAAAAATTGTGGACGGCCTAAAACAGCTGACAAGATGGCATATAAATTAAATCATGAAACGTCCATACGGTGCAATTCTTGAAACCAGCAAAAATAGGTAGGTCACAACTATTGAAGAATGAGAAGTTGTCCATGACATTTAATTAAGCAAAAAAAAGGCAGGTTATTAAACTGTGTATGTGGTTTGATCTCAGTTTTGTAAAACACACAACATATCTACATACACATTCATACCCAACAAGTAGACATACACTCATAAAGACGGAATAATATATTCTTTTGTCAAAGTCCCCTGCCTCTGGGTCATCTCAGCAGTTTTCTTTGGGCTTTTCTTTAAAGCAGGACATACCAAGCTCCCCAAGGAACACTCTAGAGAAGCTCTGTGTTGCTGTTTCTTGTTTTGCTGATGGGAAGGACTGTGCTGCTCAGAGAAATAGAGGGACACCACCCTGGGGTAAGAGCGGGGGTATAGCTTGTAGAGAAAAAGGCAGGAGTCACCGGACACAGTGGCTCACACCTGTCATCCCAGCACTTTGGGAGGCAGAGGCAAAATGATCGCCTGAGCCCACAGGTTCAAGACCAGTCTGGGTAATCTGGCGAGACCTCGTCTCTACAATAAATTAAAAACTTAGCCAGGTGTGGGGGCATGCACCTGTAGTCCCAGCTACTTGGAAGGCTGAAGTGGAAGGATTGCCTGAGCCCAACAGGTTGAGGCTACAGTAGCTGTGAGCGCGCCACACTGCACTCCAGCCTGGGCGACAGAGACTTCAACTCAAAAAAAAGGGGGGGAATTTGGTCAAAGAAGTTTGGGAAACTGAAAATGATATACCCCTCTTAGAAAGACACGCTGTATAATAACGTATTGAAGCCCCAAAATTCTGGTGATAAAGAACAGGAAGGAGTAGGAGAGATGAGGGGGAGACAAGAAAGGTGACCAGAGAGTATTTTAGAAGTTTGGCAATGTGGTATACTGTTCTGGCACATCATAAGAAATCCATTCAATGCTGCAGGACTCGACAATACTTTTAGATGTGGCTCCATGGCGAGACTCAAGAAAATAGTTACTCATTGAATTGGTTGATCTGTTTTGATGAGAGTTTTTGGAGATGCAACAAAGTGCTGGGCCTAGCCTTTGGGGGTACAGTTTGATTCCGTATAGAAGAAGACCACACCAGGCCCACATGGCGAGTCAAAACCCTGGCATCAGTTCAAGGAGGAAGAGGAATATATGGGGCATAAATACCACTAAGCAAAATACGCACCTTCCCATCCAAGTTACGAGGATCAAAAGCCAGAGTTCACATGAAAGGTGGCAGAAAGCAGAATCCCACAAAGGAAAGGCAGGTGGCGTTGGAGATAGCCAAACAGATGTCCGGGACTAAGTCACCAGGAAACTTAGGTTCAAGGTAAAGAGCTCCACCTGCTTTAGCAGAAGGTAAGAAGCTCCACACTGCAGAAGCGCAGCACTAACCAGGAGTCCATTCCCTGGAGGACACAGAACACACATCAGGAGCCAAATGTTTTAGGATGAAATGTAAAAAGGAAAACTAAATCATTTGGACACCGGGGTGCCAAAAACCAAAGACAACATTTACGCAAACCTAAGCCATTGAGTTATTTTTATAGCTCTTATAAAGTACCTCTGACTTCTACAGGGATTGAACCTAGAATGTAAATGAGACCTAAGACTGAAACTGAAGCGGGTAGGATAGTAGCAGATTTAGAAAAATGTGAGTTTTGGAAGCCAGGCAAACTCTTATACTTATCATTTATCATGAATTTTCAAAACCAAATAGCTTTATTCAACCTCCACTTCAAAAATAAACGTTGAGTATGAAAACAAATAAGTGGCCAATTATTTCAAGATTCTGAAGTGTCCCGGCAACTTAACGCTAACCAGAACAGCATTTACAGCTATAAAAATAGCAAGACTTTGCTCTGCCCTCACCCCCAGCAATGCTGACAGTGAAATATAAGGACTAGGGAAGTTAACTGAGCTTCATGTAAAACTCCAGACATCACAAGAACTTTCCCACTAAAAAAGAAAAGAAAAAATTTGTTTAGAAAACAGCAAGGCTAAAATAGAATACCTCACCAATAATCTTACACCTTTTTTATCTAAAAAGAACACCAGGAAAACATGGAAAAACAAAAATCATCACCTCATCTTGCTGACAAGAATTCGAAACACATTTATTCCTTACACTCTGCATCTTTCAACTTGGCCCCTGGTTTCCTGGGAAATCTAAATCTGAGAAAATGCATCTAAACCTATCAGATTTGCTTTTATATTATGAAGACAGCCTGTGCACTAAAATAGAATAAAGAAGTTCATAAATCTTGTTTTCCCCTATTAAATAATAATATGAGTCTTTGACTGTAACAGTAAAAGACACAGACAGCCAGAAAAGGCCCATACAGCCCCATATTTTGTAAGAGTATATATATATATTGGCTCCATAAGGAGGTATACTACCTGCTAGTGTAAACTGTACAAGATTAGAAATAACTCTCTGGATTTATAGAGGTTTTGAACCTGACAATAAAAAATTGACAGTTTGAGGTTCAACATGTAAGTCCTTACCCATTTTGAGTTAATTTTTGTATATGGCAATAGGTAGGGGTTCCGTTTTATTCTCCTGCGTATGGTTAGCCAGTTTTCCAAGCACCATTTATTAAATAGGGTTTCCTTTCCCCAGTGTTTGTTTTTGTCAGCTTTTTCAAAGATGAGTAGGTTGTAGGTCTCTGGTTTTATTTCTAGGTTCACTACTCTGATCCTTTGGCCTATAAGTCTGTTTTTGCATCAGTATCATGCAGTTGTGGTTGCCGTAGCCTTGTAGTAAAGTTTGAAGTCTGGGAATGTGATGACACCAGCTTTGTTCTTTTTGCTGAGAATTGCATTAGTTATTCAGGCTCTTTTTGCTTACATATGAATTTAAGTATTGTCTTTTCTAGGTCTGTGATCATTTGATAGGGGTTGCATTGAACCTGTAGATTGCTTTGGGTTGTATGAACATCTATGATATTGATCCTGCCAATTCATGACCATGGGACATTCTTCCATTTATTTGTGTCGTCTTTGATTTCTTTGAGCAGTGTTTTATAGTTCTCATTTTACAGATCTTTCACTCTTTGGTTAGATGAATATCGAGGTATTTTACCTTTTGTGTACCTTTAGAATAGGCTTGTGCTTATGATTTGGTTCTCGGTGTGCCTGTTGTTGGTGTATAGAAATACAACTGATTTTTGTACATTAATTTTTATACTGAGACTTTACCAAAGTTGTTTATCAGTGCTAGGCATTTTTTGGCCAAATCTATGGGGTTTTCTAAGTATAAAATCATATCATCTGCAATCTTAGAAGAAAACCTAGGGAACATCCTCCTTGACATTGGCCTAAGCAATGAATTTATGGCCTGGCCAAGTCCTCAAAAGAAAATGCAGCAAAAACTAAAATTGACAGATGGGACCTTAAGCTAAAAAGCTTCTGTATAGCAAAAGAAACCATCAAGAGAGTAAAGAGACAATCCACAGAATGGGAGGAAGTGTTTGCAAACTATGCATCTGATAAAGACCTATCACTCAGAATCTACAAGAAACTCAAATGAATGGACATGAAAAAGCAAATAACCCCATTAAAAAGTAGGCAAAGGACATGGACAGACACTTCTCAAAGGAAGACATCATGTAGCCAACAGTCATATGAAAAAAATCTTGGTTAATTAATCATAGAAATGCAAATAAAAACTACAATGAAACACCATCTCACACCAGTCAGGATGGCTATTATTAAAAAGTCAAAAATCAACAGATGTTGGCAAAGCTTCAGAGAAGAAGGAACATTTGCACACTGTTGGTGGGAATGTGAGCTAGTTTGACCCCTGTGGAAAGCAGTTTGGAGATTTCTCAAAGAACTAAAAATATATCTACCATTCCACCCAGCAGTCCCACTTCTGGGAATCTACCCAAAAGAACACAAATCATTCTACCAAAAAAGACACCTGTATGTACATGTTTATTGCCACATCGTTCACAATAGCAAAAACATGGAACCAACCCAGATACCCATTGATGGTGGGCTGGAGAAAGGAACTGTGGGATATGTACACTATGGGATCTACACAGCCATAAAAAAGAATTAAATTATGTCCTTTGCAGCAACATGGTTGCAGCTGGAGACCATCATACTGAGTGAACTATCACAGAAACAAAGAACTGAACACCGCATGTTCTCACTCATAAATGAGCCCTGAACATTAGTCACATGGGCACGAAGGAAGGATAGGAAGTCACTGGACACAGCTAGGGGAGGGATGAAGGGAGACAGGAGGGTGAGACGGGTTACATGACAACACAAAGCGTACCTGGTCCTCTACTGGGGAAATGAGAACCAGTTAGAAGCTCAAACTTCACCTGCATGCAGCCCACTCATGTAGTTAATCCTCACTTGTACCCCACATCTCTATAATAAAATGCAATTAAAAAAAAAACAAAACAGCTCACGGGTTCGAGACTAGCCCAGGCAACTTGGCAAGACCTCATCTCTAAAATAAATAAAAAATTAGCCAGGTGTGGTAGCGCATGCCTGTAGTTCCAGCTACTTGGAAGACTGGGGCGGAAGGATCACTGGAGCCCAGCAGGTCGAAGCTGGGGTGGTCATGTGTGTGCCACTGCACTCCAGCCTGGGTGACAGGGTGAGACTCCAACTCAAACAAACAAACAAAAAATACCCACTGGGTACCATGCTCACCACCGTGAGAGGGCAAGTGCATCAGAAGCACAAACCTCACCTTCACGCAAGGTACCTATGTAACCAATCTTCATATGTACCCCGTGATTCTAAAGTTTAGACAATTAAAAATAATTTTTAAAACTGACCATGATAGAGAAGCATGAAACAGATGCTAAAATGTGAATGAAGACTCCAGAATAATGCTGAAGAAAGTGATAACAACTGGACCCGTCAAAAAAGGTCACCATGTTGCCGGGCAGGTGCATCCATGATGCAGTTCATTCGTGAGGGACAGCTTTATATCTTATGAGAGTAGAAACTAGGTCTGCTTCATTGCTGTCCACCCAGTCCGGACGTCGTGTGCTCAAGAAATTTGTACTGAGGAATTAAGTGACTGCAAGAACAAACAGTCAGGCCCTGAGCTGAAGGGAATTAAGATGTGAATAGGAACAAGTTGAATGGAAAGTCTACCCTGCCACTCACTCTAGGGGGACACACTCGGACAGCAAAACCCCCTCTAGCAGGAAAATACATCTCTCTGCCCAGAAACCAGAGCAGCACACACCCTCAGCCCCTGAACCTTGCTGTCGATTCCAGAAGAGCAGTGCCGCATACGCTGGTCTTTGGCAGGAGAATGGGTGCCACTAGAATCAATCCAAGATGACAGCGACAGCAGCTACCACTTAGTGAATGCTCTCCCTGTGGAAGCCACTGCCCTGACCCCTTCCCAGGCTTGATTCACTGACGCAGCACAAAATACTTTGAAGTATGTATTATTATGCTTGTGTTACAGATGAGGATACTGAGACCCATAAAGTTGAAGGTACTTCTCCAACGTTATACAGCTAATAAAAAATGAAGCCGAAGTTTGAACAAGGTCTGTCTAGTCACAAAGACTTCTTTCTGTTGCAACACCATCTGGAATGAGACAAGGTAGCTCCTGGTTTCCAGAGGTTCCAAGAAACTAATTTCCTGCAATCCCTTCAGGTTGATCCCCACCCTCAGAAACAACTTGCTAGAGCAGGGTCACGGTGGCCACCCTGGAACAAACCCCCCTGAGACACACCCAGACTCTGTCATCAAACACGTCTCCTATGTGTGAGACGATCTTTAAAGCGAATTGGCATCTTCTGCAACCTGGAGAGAAACTCAAGAGGGGGAAAAAGTGCGGGGAGGCGGAGAGTCGGTGGGGGAGGAAACTAAGAAAAATAAGAGGCCCGGGTACAAAGGAAACGAAAGAACCAGAGGCTGAGACAGACACCAGATTACGATTTGAAAGTTGTTACTCTAAATGAAACCTGGGACTCTGGGGTCTTTGAAAAGTATACGCGAAGAAATGAAAAACTTTTGCCAATAAGCCCAGTAAAAATAAGCAGCTACAACAGTGTAGCCCATTGTTTTGAATTTTCTTTAGCCTACTTACTAAATTTAAACATGACAGCTAGTTTTATAAATTCTTTCCACTGCTTTTTTATTTCTGTTTTTTTTTTTTTTAATGCAGGTTGAAATTGGAACTTTCTCTGTTCCTTTTCTCCATCTTTCAAATAGGTCCTAATAACAGATTTCCTCAGGCCATGCTCCACCCACCCACCATGCTTATGCATGTCCAGCTACGTTTCCAAGGGTCTCTGGCTCCTTTTGTTTCTGGTGATTTCTTCATGACTTTTTTTTTTTTTGGCTCTGTCATACTCTTTTTACCTAAAAGAAGCAAGATGTAAGCAGTCCGTCTAGTGGTACTACTTACGCTTTCTACTGTTAAATTAGGCAACTATGTGACAGACTCCCAAACCAAGGCTTCAGCATCACATTTGGACTGCAAGTCACTTTAGCCAACCACTTTCTCACCCAGTTGGGACCCTGCGGTGGGCCCCCTCAGCCCTGCCCTGGCTGACACACCGGACCTCCTCCCAAGCCCTCGTCTGCCACAGCCACTCTGCCACCCCCTGCACCATCAATGTTGTATTCACCACTCAGTATGCACCAGGCTCTGGGCACAGTGCCATCCGCAATCACGGACAACCTCCACCATCTTTTCTCCCCTCATATACACAGACTAGAGAGCGTTCTCTGTAAGAGTCAAGAGAGCCAGTGGTTTCCACCACCAACACATACTGTCCGATGTGAGCTGGGCCCACAAGTTTGTTCAGAAGTTGCTTCTTTCATTCATATGGATCCCTATTTGCTGGGCTCCTACCACACGCCAAGCCTAATTCCAGAAACGTGATGCCTAACTGAATCAAGCAAAATCCCTGCCATTGTGAAGCTAACGACCGAGAAAGACAGAGCAAACATATGTCATAAGCACAATGAGTGCAACGAAGAAAGGTGAACGGGGATTCCGCTTCATTTGTTCCCAGACTCATTTCCCTCGATGGCTCTTTGTGTCCCTTCCCACTTTCCTCATCCCTGCAGTCCCACATGCAGTCCCTGGAATAGCAGTCGATCACCCTTCATTCCTTTTACAGGATAGGAGAGAGGAAAGTCGTTGTGGATACTCTTGACTCCTCCACAGCTCAAAAGATCTCAGTCTCTTCACCCACCGTATCAAGGAAAATGCTGTCTGTTGCAAGTGAAAACTCAACTCAAAATCTGGCTGAAACAATAAAGGGAATGTATTGGCTTAAATTGCTGGCTTTTCTGGTGGTGATCAGGCATGGGCACATGGCAAAAGTTCTGGTTCTTTTGGTTTTCTCTATTCTGCCCTGTTGAAGCTCTGTCTCTGAAAAGACAGCCACTAGCATGTGCTTGCTTGCTGGCATCCCAGGAGTGAGAGCACACCACTTACAGCCAGGGTACCGGTCGGTGGCCTGTTAGGAACTGGGCGCATAGCAGGACATGAGCAGCAGTTGAGTAAGGAAAGATTCATCTGTATTTACAGCCACTCCTCATCACTTGCCTGGCCACCTGAGTTTCACCTCCTGTGGGACCAGCAGCACCATCCCCTTCTCCCAGAAGCATGAACCCTATTGTGAACGGCACGTGTGAGGTGTCTAGGTTGCACGCTCTTTGGGAGAATCGAGCTCCTGATGCTCTGAGGTGGAGCTGAGGCGGTGATGCTAGCACTGGGAGCAGCTACAAATGCACATTAACATTGGCAGGGAGGTTCGACTGCCAACACACCGCCCCATCACCCCGTCTGCAGAAAAGTTGTCTTCCACGAGAGTGGCCCTTGATGCCAAAAAGGTTGGGGACCACTGACTTACACGACACCACAGAAAATCCTGAGCATCAGCCTATCTGAACCACCATGGAGACAGTCACCAGGAGATGCCGTGGGTTTGCCAGGTGGAGTGTGAATCTGTCTCTGGAGCCAGGGAGCTGAGAACCAACCCAAAGCTAGTCAATTCCACTGACCTGCATGACCAGGGTATGGTGGCATGGATAAGGAGATCGCCACAGCAACCCCTCGTGGGTGTTTTCCTCCCTGGCATGGTCCTGCAGAGGCAGCGTTCCTTGTCCTTGCCAAGACAATTTGTATCCCCCACCTTGGTTCCTGAGTATTCTGAGAACATGCTCTCCTTTCTTTCAGATGTTCTTGCCTTTTAATTCCCTTTCTTTTTTTTTAACCATATTTTTTATTTTAAAATTGTGGGGTACACTTAAGGGTTAGGTATACAAATATGCAACGTTCAGGCACCCTTGTTGGTAAGGAGTGTCCCCCCCGTCCCCAGACAGATATTGACTACCATTAATCCCACCACCCTTGCCCTCCCTGTCCCCCCCCATAGATTCCCCCACTGTCGATCCTTTTCTTATAGTATTATAATAGATGTTCAAGGTCCACTTATGAGTGAGAACACATGATACACAGATCTTTGTTGCTGTGAAAGATCACTCAGTATTATAGACTCTAGTTCCATCCAGGTTGCTGTGAAGTTTACGATTTTGTTCTTTTTTATGGCTGCATAGTATTCCATCGTGTATATGTACCACATTTTTTTAATCCAGTCCTCTTTTGATGGACAGCATGGTTGGTTCCAGGTTCTTGCTATTGTGAACAGTGCTGCGATAAACATACTGTGCAGGTATCTTTTTTATAGAGTGATTTGAGTTTTTCAGGGTATATTCCCAGTAGGGAGATTGTGGGGTCATACATGCTGAAAAGAAAAAAACAAACAACCCCATTACAAAGTGGACAAAAGATATGAACAGACATTTCACAAAAGAAGACATACGAGCGGCCAACAGACACATGAAGAAATGTTCAACCTCACTAATCATCA
>CAUYQG010150622.1:0-14743 GCA_963574415.1 Tarsius wallacei | reverse complement strand
AAGCCTGCATCAAAATATGTAGAATTTCTGGCCAGGCTCGGTGGCTCAGCCTGTAATCCCAGCACTTTGGGAGGCTGAGGCGAGTGGATTGCCTGAGCCTGCACGTTCAAGACCAGCCCGGGCAACTTAAATAAAAAATTAGCCAGGTGTTGTAGAGTGTGCCTGTAGTTCTGGCTACTTGGAAAGCTGAGGTGTAAGGATCACCAGAGCCCAGTAGATCGATGCTGGGGTGGCTGCGAGTGTACCACTGCACTTCAGCCTGGGTGACACAGTGAGACTCCCACTCAAAAAAAAAAAGTGTATAATTTCTAATAATTAGAACTCAAAACATGAAATGAACAGTTTCATAAATAAATGAGTAAAGAGTCAGAAGGTAGAACCGTGAAGCCCCTTCTCAATCTTGAAGTCTAATGAGACTAGAAATAAAGCAAATAAGGATAGAAGGAACTCGATTTGAAATACTGTTTGTCCAAATTATTATAATGAGACTGGGTTAGGAAACTTTTTTTTCTTTTGTAATAATGGTACATTTTGTGTATTCAATAAGGAATACACTAAAAATCCATTGCCTTTTATTAGTGTAAACTGATTTTTCCTCTGTATGTGGTTAGAATCAGAGACCTACAAACTAGACTTAAATTAACCCTTGTGAATTGTTCTGAAACACATCAAATGTGTTTTTCTCCTCTTTGTTTTTTAAAATCTCCTTTACTTTATCAACACAGCACATGTTCTGGCAAAGAGTAAGTCTAGGTTTCAGTCACATGATGGCTTTTGCTTCTTTTTGAGGATAAAAAATTAAAAAGCTTTTGCACTCTGTATTTTCTAAAACCAGTGAAAGGGTTAAGCAAGCTACATTAGAGTCCAGAATTTGAGAATTCAAAATCTGGCAACCAGCCCAGAGTCCCGTTTCCAAAAAGAATCAGCTACCCTGAGCCTGTACAAAGAAGGTGGTTGCCCTGGCAACAGTATCTGATGAAAGAAAATATGGCCGCCAGGTACACATACAGATTGCCCCAGAAAGAGGAATGCCAGCGGCTCTGCTGCTGTTGCACTCGGTGTCAGGGAGTCATTCAGCAAATATTGAGTTTTAGAGCTGAATCGTCTAGTTTACAACTGTGGAAATTTTCGGGGTGGTATTTATTTAAATCATGAACGATGTATTTTTATAATCTGACACACTGTAGTGATTACTGAGCATGACTATGCCTCCCAACCTAAACAGAAGCAACCACCACACACGATTGCCAAGACACACCAGCTCACTTGAAAGACCACTTTTAAGAAAGATTTTCTTAAAATAAGCACCCATTTTCCCCCAATCTTTAATCAGATTCTTTAATCGTATCCCTGTTTCTGTTTTATTCTTGTGTAGGGATATCACTTTCATACTAAACACTCAAACTGCTCAGAGCCTTCCTTATTTTATTTTACATAATTATTTGTAATATATGCTGTCATCTATTGATTTCTTCTATAAAATGTGGGCTAGCAACAGACAAGGCAGGAAGAGACAGACATAAATTTAATTATTCTTGACATGAGACAGGCAAGGATAATTTCAGGATTTTCAGTTATTAACTTGAAGGGTACTCTAATGCAATGTTGCTAAAATTTGAACAGAAGCTTTTTATTTTTATTTGTTTAATTTATATTTTATTTTAAAGATGTGTGGTACCATTCAGGATTAGGTATACAAGTGGGCATTGTACAAGTTTGGACCTGTGTTCCGTCCCCACTTTGCCTAGTTTGAGATCAGGTACCCTTATTGATGTTGTGCCCCCTCCAACCCACCAAGGCAGTACCCCAGTACTGCCAATCCCTTTCTTACAGTATTATGGTAAATGCTCAGGGTCCACTTATGAGTGAGAACATGTGGTACTCTTGGACAGAATCATTTTAAGGAAAAAATATTAACTCATATGCCCAGTGTTGACTTGTATCACTTTAACTATACTCTTAAACGGTCATAAATATAAAACTAGATATAATCATCTGATGCTTACAGAACTTAGTTAGCTACAAGAAACACATTTACAAGTTAAATTTAAACTAAACACTAAAGCCAATAAAAATGAATCTAATATTATTAATTTAATGTGATGAGTCATCTTGACATACTGAAACTTAATCTGTTTGAAATTTGAATATTATGCTCACTGCCACATCATGGCTTCAAATGCATTTGGCATGTCTTTGCTCCTCTGTTACCATCTGGTAACTCAATTCACCTACCATTTTCGCTATCTACTCAAATTCATGTGAAACATTTCTTTGCACAGCGTTTGATGATATCAGTTGGCCTTCACTTCTGGGAAGGCATGTCTACTTTCTTAATCTACTTTCTTTTTATTAGCTAGTGACCATTAAAGATGTACTATTGATGACAATGTCGTCTAAATATCAAGAAAATACAGAGATTGGTTCTAGAGCAGTCAACCACGTGATCCAACATATGATTGTATGATCCAATATCAAGATTTTCTCTTTGATTCTAAAATTAAAACGGAAAATCAAGATATTCATAAAACTCCAGTTGGAGAAACAGAAGCCTAGTAGATAATTATGTCCAAAATAAATTATGCCTCTCTTAGCTTCCAGGGCAAGTATTCTCATAATCTAATCTTTTCAGGCATTTGCACTGTTGCCTGAATAACCAAACCACACCGCCTCTCCTTTCTCCCTTTTCTGCCTTCTACTAAAGATCTGAGAAACTCCAGATTCTCATTTTCACAGATTCTCTTCCAGGTAGGGGTAGCAGCAATGTGATTTTTTTTTTTTTTTACCCAGATGTAAGTGAAGGCTTTGAATTTGCTGGGAAATTGTTTTGCTCTCCTGATGCAAGTGACAAGTATGAAATGAAAAATTGTTTGCCTTCCCTCTTCCTTTTCTTTCTACCTTAAACATAGTAGTTTCTTTTTTTTCTGAAGATATATCAAACACTCATAATCATGAGAGGCCAAGACATTAAGTGTGGCAAAGAAGAAAAATAACAAGAGCTTACATCCTTAATGATTTATAGATTTTTTTTTTCTAAATTGGTTAGGTAAACAATAAATGTCCACATGGTTTAAACCACTGTTAATCAGGAGTTCTTTTTCTTACAGCCAGAAGTATTTCTGATATAGAGATCATATCTCCTCTTCCAATTTTTTTTATTAGATTAAAAAAATCGTGGAACATGATGTTGAAAATATAGTTGGTGAAACATATCTCATTTCCTTCTTATGGCATGTCACATTATACTTAATGTCTTATTTTCCAAAGTTTCCATAGTGCAGTTGTTGTCCTTTTTTGCAAAATTAACTATCTGTACTCATGTGCCATCTTGATACTAACCTGCAATAAGAAAGACGGATTTGTTTGGAAAAAGTTGTTGAAATGGCTTGTAATGCTTGGTCTTGTTCCCAAATACATTTCTACCTCCAACCTGCAGGACTCTCCATCTTATTTTGGTATTCCAGTCTTCTTTGTGTCTTATGTGTGACATATTCCCTCCTACACAGGTTTTGCATGTGCTATCCCTCTGCCTGCAGGCTCTTTCTGACTGGTTCCCGCCCACTATTCCTCCCTCAGGTCAATTCATTCTTCATATCTAACTTCACATTTCATTTCCTCAAGAAATCTACCTCCAGCCTAAACCATGACTTTTGCTATAACTCACAGTCATGTACCTTTCTTTCTGAGCACTTTTATCAACATGAAATGACTCATTTATTACTGTATTTGAGTGTCAGACACCCCTACCGGACTTTTTGTTTGAAGACAGCTTTTTGCTCACTAATGCATTTCTGTATCTAGCACGGTGTCAGGTATATGCTATGTACATAATAAATACTAGTTAAGTGAATGAAAAAAGATATTAATTTTAAAATGGGAAGAATTTAATGATATATCAAAGGAAGTAGATACTCAGCACTGAAAACCTCTATTGGCAGCAAGAAATCTTTATTTCAGTGTGTGCTTACCAGGACTTCTACGCTTCAGATCAAATATGCGATTACATATAATGTTTGTCTGATGATCCAGTGTCAGTGCTTCAGAGATTCAGCAAGGAAGGTAAATTAAATTATGATTTTTTTTATAGGAATGTACAGAAAATTGGGTTCTCTGTGTGGCATAATAAATTGTCTGTTACTTACAGATTAAATTTCTCTTTTTCTTTCTTTCCTTTGCTAGAGTTAATCATGTTTACCCTTTCAAAGTTCTTATGCATCATAAAATAATAATTAAATAGCCTACCTAAGATAATTTAAATGCCATAGGAGTTTTATTTTCATTGAAAGCATGAATCCTGTTTTTTTAAATGCAGTTTTTAAAATTCGCATTTGCTAATGCTAAAAAATGGACATTCCAGCCTTCTTTGTGTCTTCTTTTAAAATGTGACTTTTTCTTCCATTATATCATTTTGCAGGTCTTAAGTGAAAGTCAAATATGCCATTGTCTAACTTTTTCTATTTGCAGATAACTCTGAGACCCTTTACCTAACTCCTGGAATGAAAACAATATTACAATGACTTATTCTAATCTCTTCTTAATGAAGAAATCAGGAAGAATAAGAGGTAAACTATAAAAGTTAAAAAAAAATAAAAAAGAAACCTATAATGTAAAGCTGGAGAAAAGGTTTGCGAACGATGGATTTTTTAAAAGATGAGTTTATATTCTATTCAATATTAAACTGTATCTTTGGGAGAGAATCCAAATGGATGTGAAGAAAACATTAGGCATGATCATTGATACAGAGAAACAGTATAATCATATAATTATGTTTTTGTTTATTTATTTCCATTTTAGTCTTTATGATTTCGGCATTGGATGAATTTAGTTTTGTTAATTAGGCCACATTTAGGGACCATACTGAAAGCTGGTAAATGCCCTCTTCATTTCATTTTAGACTTTCCTTTCATTGTAGACTTTATTATATTGGTCCTAATTTTAAAGACACCAAATTAGCAACATATTTTTGTTGTAAAAACAATCTATCTTTTTAATACTGGAAACATATTCTCATATTATTTAAATTACTTCCTGTCACTATAGTACAGAATTACCAAAACTGCATAAAAACTAACTTTTTTTTTTTACAACCAAGTAAATAGAATGGATCCATGAAAACATAAAAACACTACTTCAGATTAAGTCAACAATACATATTGGCTTGCTAGAAAGATGACTTGCTAGGATATGTCATCTCATGAGATCATACAATGGTAGAAGTTCAGAAAGGATGGACCCCTGTGAACATGAGTATCAAGAGCCTTATTGAGCAAAGGGGTAGAGTAAATTTTAAGATGGCTGGGTTTGACATTATGAACTGGAATATAAGATAAAAGAATCCATAACAAGTTCAATTCAATTGTAGACCAACTGTCTCATTGGTGTTCTGTTGGTATTAAAGATTTTCTACTGCCATTAAGTACATCTTCTACAAAGAAAAAACAAACAAAAAGCATCATCTACCTTGCACTGTTGGTGTATTTTGTCTTTTGCAGTTTCTGTGTGATGGTGTTTGGGGTTGCATAGAAATATTCTATCCATGCAGTGGTTGTTAAACTGGTTACAGAACTGAATACAATAAGAAAACAAATGAAAAAATGAAACTTTCATATTAGGTGTGTATGTGTATACACACACACACACACACACACACACACACACGTATATACATCTATCCATATGGAAGGTTTTGTCATAGCAAGTGCTACAATGCTACAAATGGAACCTCTTGTTCCAGTTAGTGATTTGAGAGATGACTGTGAAACACATTGGTCTATTGGCCAGCTAAGCTGATCTTTCTTAACTATTTGTAAAAATATGGCAGGAACACTGAGAAAAAGAAGCATTTCCAAGAAGAGCACTCTGAAGATCAGGTAAATATATTTACAAGATCTGAAATGATTTTTGAGGAAAAATGTTTCAAAGGTGTGATAAACAGCAATTTTTGTATGGATTATTGCTAAATGTCTTAGAAATAGAGTAAGAATAGTTTAAGTCCCATTCCTTTAGGTACTAGATCCATAAAAGATACTTTGGCTGTCTTGCTGTCCTATCATTCTGATTTATTTCCAGCTTACTGTTCATAAGGGAGTAAGCCCTGGTTCTGTTATCAGATATTATTTACTTACCTCAAGAATGAGAGGGAAGAGGGAGATCCCCCCATTAAAAAAAAAAAAACACAGTTATCTTTTGGAGGGTGGACTCCTTGTAGTATAGGTTTCTCCAGCTTGGTAAGTGTTCTAGGAACCCATCAACATCAGTGTACCTGCTAGTGTTGTTGTGAGAGGCTGCAGTTGGCTTCAGTGAATTTTATTTTATTTATTTAATTTTTTTTTGGAGAGTCTTTCAACGCATTTGCCCATTTCATGATGGTTGATTTATGAGCACACCTGCCCATACTGCATGAAGTGTTCAGCAATTTTTTACCAAAAACGGCATAACCCCTGTGCCCCACGCCCTCCTTATTCACCTAATCTGGCCCCATGCAACATTTTGTTTGTTTGTTTCCCAACGGGAAATATGTCTTCAAAAGGAAACGTTTTGCCCAATGAGGAAGAGGTAAAGCAAAAATCGGCAGAAGTACTAAAAGACATTAAAATGATGAGTTTAAAAACTATTTTGAGCTGTAGAAAAAACATCTCAATAGGTGTATTGCATCAAATGGAGAGTACTTTGAAGGTGACTGAAGTTTAAACATGTAAGAATAAATACACAACTTTTTATAAATAAATTCCATTTTGGGGTCCCCCTTATATAGGTTTTTGCCTAAGCTAAATAATATCAGGTGATTTCATAAGAAATCACCAAACTTGCAGTGGTTCATTACAAAAAATAAACAACTGCTTATTGTAGGTATTCAGTGGGCAACCTCCCATGTAGTGATTAAGAGCCTAGATTATTTCCATCTTGTGGTTCTACCATATTATAAGGTCCTTAAAATCTCACCTCAAAATTGGGCTAATCAACTAGAGAAAGATTTGAGGATGATCTTGCAGAAAGTTTTTATGAGCACGATCCAGAAGTGACATATCACTTTTACCATGTCATTGACTTGATATCATGGCCACACTGGTTGTAAGGAAAACTGGTATATTAGCTTCTGTTGCCTTATAACACATTCCTGTATATATACATAGGCTTAAGACAAATATTTATCATTTTGGATCAGGCGTCTAAGCATGGCTTAACTGAGTCCTCTGTTCAGGATCTCACAAAGACTGGAATCAAGGTTTCTACTGGACTCCATTTTCCTCTGGAAACTCAGCTGAGGTGAATCTGCTTCAAAACTCACTCAGGTTTGTTCCAGAATTTATTTCCTTAAGACTATAAGAAAAATGAAGGCCCCAGCGGGTTTGTTTGTTTTGGGTTTTTTTTTTGGTGGTTGTTTCTGTTGGAGGTTTTGTTGTTGTTGTTGGTGTCCTTTTCTGGCCATCAGCTGAGGCTGCTCACAGGTTCTGGAAGCCATTTGCAGTATCTAAAGACTATCTGCAGTTCCTTGTCAGATGGAATTTCTCAACATGGGTGCTTTACTTCATAAAGCCAGCAAGACAAATATTTCTCCTTCTCTCTCTCCAGGTCACTAAGTGGGAATTTGTAAGGTAATCACAGAAGTAACATTTCATCACTTTTACCATATTCTGTTGGTCAGTGGCAAGTCACAGGTTCTACCTGCACTCATAGGGATTTCCACTGATGAGAATCAGATACAGAGTGGTGATTCCACTAAAGGAAATGGCCATGAACTATATATGCATAAGAATAAGTATCATGCAAATTCTTGCTATGGAAGGAAAGAACAAAATGTTAACTGGACACATAATAGGGGAAGCCATCTGATAATCTCCCACAAAGATGAGATTTAAGGTGAAATCTGAAAGAAGAGAAAGAGTTAAATTAAAATGGTAGCATAAGGAAATGTGAATAATTCTAAGAGTTAACTGTATGCTTCAAATCTCTGTGGTGGAATAAAAGCATGGCACGTTTAAGAAACTGCAAGAAAGCTTATATGTCAGGAAGGAAGAAACAGAGGTCAAGGATGGGCAAGGCGTTGGTTGAGGAGAGCAAGAAGAGAAGATTCTAGGTATTTCAAGGATGTGCAAGCCTGCTGGGTTGATTCTAAAAGTAATGGGAGTTCATTAAAAGGATTTAGAAAAAAGAATGACCCGATCAGAATATATTTATAAAAGATAACCTGTGCAATGACTGTACTACCCAACAATTGCACTCTTGGGCATTTAATCCCAGAGTAATGGAAATTTAGATCCATACAAAAACCTGCCCAAAAGCATTCATAGCAGATTTATTTTTAAGACCCCAAAACTGAAACAAGCCAAATGGCTCTCATTGGGTGAATGGTTAAATGGACGCATTTATACAGTGGCATACTACTTAGCAATACAGGATGTGAACTATTGATGTATGCTACAACTTGGATGAACCTCAAGAAATTATACTGAATGATAAAAGTCAGCTCCAAAAGGTTACATTTAATTTGGTTCTATTTATATAACTTTTTTGAAATGAGAAAATTATAGAAAGGTAGACACATTAGGGAGTGCTAGGTAAAAGATATGTGGGGTATCTTTGTATTATTTTCTACAACTTTATGTGAACCTACAATCATCTCAAGAGCATAATTTTTTAAAAATATCATCTGGTTGCAGTGTTTGCAATGGGTAAGAATGGATATTAGGAGAAGAATCAGGGGAGTTTTTTTGTTGCTGTTGTTCAGGGGAGAAATAATGATAACTTAGACCAGGGGGAAGAAAAGATGGAGACAAATAAATAAATTCAAGCATAACTTAGGAAGAAAAAATAATCTGACTTAGTAATTTGTAAGTCTGAGTGAGAGGGAATTATGAGGAACTGCCATGGTTTCCCAAAATATAGCATCAGTTCATGATTTTGCCTAGGCTCTCTGCTGTCTTCCCTACATCCCATGCTTGTGAAAAAGATTCCCTCTAAATAGTAGGAATTAGTAAATACCAAACATATGGCTTTTATCCCTTGTGACCTTGTATGTATATTTTTCTTTTTTTTTAAATTTTATTTTAAACATGTGGAGTACAATTCAGGGTTAGCCACACAAATGTTGACTATGCAGGTACCCTTGTTGATGAAGTGTGCCCCTCCCTCCCCTAGCAGTTTTCTTCAACTGCCAATCCCAACCCCGAACACTGGCAATTTCCCACTACTGCCAATCCCTTTCTTATAGTATTATGATAATTGTTCAAGGTCCACTTATGAATGATAATATATGGTACTCTGTTCTTTGTTTCTATGATAGATCACTGAGTATGATAGACTCTAACTCCATCCAAGTTGCTACGGAGTCCACGTTTGTCCTTCTTTATGGCTGCATAATATTCCATTGTGTATATGTACCACATTTTTTTATCCAGTCCAGCTTCAATGGGCAGCATGGTTGGTTCCATGTTTTTGCTTTTGTAAATAGAGCTGCAACAAACATCTGTGTGCAGCTATCTTTTTTGTAGGATGATTTGAGCTCGTCCAGGTATATTCCCACTAGGGGAATTGCTGGGTCACATGGAAGGTCAATTTCTAGTTCTTTCAGAAATAGCCACACTGTCTTCCAAAGAGGTTGCACTAGTTTGCATTCCCACCAGCAGTGCAGAGGCGTTCCTTTTTCTCCGCATCCTCACCAGCACCTGTTGTTGTTTGTTTTATTAATGATGGCCATTCTTACTTGGGTTAGGTTATTTCTCAATGTGGTTTTGATTTGCATTTCTTTGATAATTTTTTCAATTAAATTAAATTCATTGTTGAAACCAAATTAATGATATTTATATTAATGTTATTTGTAATAGCTTTGCAATCTTGGAATGCAAAATACCCTTCTCTCAAAAAAGGCAATGCAGATTCTAATTTTCGGTATCAGTATATGAGAATTCTAAGTTTCAAGTACATCTTTATTATACTTAAATATTATAATATTTATACTTGAATATTATAAACTGTTTAAGACAGGTTTCAATTCCTGTGTAAGGAGATCTTTGGTACTGACTGATGCCAAGCAAATCCCTTACAATGTAGAAGATTCAGGATGAGACAAAAATTACCTTTGTCAGAAGCTATGCATTATCAGTTCTTGACTGGGATTTTACAGATCCTGGTAGTAGTTTTAGTCCTCTCATCACAATATGTGGTCTCTCCAATTCCTATAGCACTACAACAAAAGTATAAGGTAGATATTCTGGTGCTCATCATACAGATCATAAAATGAATCACAGAGACCAAGTGCTAACAACACCTTTTGAAATTTATACTATAATCTACTCTGTTGAGTACTCATATAATTTGACCCAGTTTTCTTTAAATTGAAGTATACAGACACTTGATGATGATGATGATGATGATGATGATGATGATACATGAAGTTTTCCCAAGGATGTAAACATAGGGGTTGTTTTAAAAACATATTCTCAAAACCTCAACTTTCATATATATTTTTTAAATTTCCCAGTATTGATCATTTGCCAGTGCCCTTCCACAATCACCTTTCTTCCATTTTACACAGAAGAAAAGCATACCTCTTTCCCATCTAGAATCTGACTTCTGATGATTGTCTCAGAGTATACAACTTCTAAGGAATGCTACAATATGGATGAACTTTAAAAAAATATTTTGCTTAGATAAAGAAACCTGGCAAAAAATACTACTTATTGTATGATTACATTTGCATGTAATTTCTAGAAAAGGTAAATTTATATAGGCAAAAAGAAAAACAATGGCTGCATGAATCTGAGGTTAGAAGCAGTGACTTAATGACAAATAAGCATGAGCAAAACTTGTTGGGGTGATGGAACTGTTCTAAAACTAGATTGTGGTGATGGTTGCAAAAGTCTATAAATTTACTAAAATTTGTTGGATTGTACACTGACAGTGGGTACATTTTTGACATGTGAATTATAAATCAGTAAAGCTGTTGGGGGAAAAATCCTCCAAGAAGCTAAAAAAAGAACAATTAAAAATATTGTTCTTCTTTATGACTGCATAATATTCCATTGTGTATATGTGCCACATTTTCATTATCCAATCTACTTTTGATGGGCAGTAGGGTTGGTTCCATGTTATTGCTATTGTGAACAATGTGGCAATAAACATGTGTAAGTAGGTGGACCCCACATCTTTATAATAAAATTAAGTAAATAAAAAAGAATATAATTAGGGTTATAAAGCTCTTTAGGAGCAAATTTTCAAATACAAATTAAAAAAACAAGATTAAGAAAAGAAAAGAAATATTGGTGTCTCTGTTGGACTGTAATGTTTGGAACAAATCCAATTGCAATTCAGGCAATTTCTAATCCTTTCTTTTCAACACAGTTGAAAGAAAAATCAAACCAGTGATCAACTGGAAGGTCATTAAAAATCATTTTTTGTGATATATCACTAAGTGATTTTTGGCATATAATGCTGAAAGAATTAAAATAATTGAATGACATTGCCATAGTAAAACTCCTTGCATCCTCATTTATTGAGTATATTTTCTCCTTACTTACAGTTATAAAAATAATGAGTGATACATTTGATGAACTGCTTCATTATACCAGTACAGAATATTAATATGTATACATAAATTAACTGCAAAATGCATTCCATCTGAAAATGCATTTCAAATTGCATAGTTTTAGTATTTAATACTAATTGATCAAAATTATATATTCTATGTTGTTTGATTAATGCATGAACAATAACGATGATAACCCAATCTAAAAAAAAAACATTTTAACCTAGAACCTTATAAGAGGATATATGAAGATTTAAATATCATTATATATACTTTTTTTATTGCACAGAGTATGATAGGTTGATTAACAAAAGCTTTTCCAGTATAAAACTCTAATGGAATAACATTTGCGTGAAATTCTGTGGAGGGAAGTGTATGGAACTACGAGTTCAATGAGAAAAGAAAACTATGAATTTCCAACTGTTATAAAAGAACTTTTACATAAATTTTAATGGATAATAATGGATTCTATGGGTTCCATTCTAGTATTTAGCTTCCATTTGATGCATTTATGATATGCTCACTATCATTGCATTTATAATAGTGATGTAATATGTTTGCTTATACACTGTTGTTCATGAAGTTCAAAAACAAGTAAATCAGTCTTGGTGGTAAATGCCAAAATATTGGTAACTTCTGGAATGTTTTGATTTGGAGGAGCATTAGAGAGCCTTCTAGAGTACAAAAATACCCTGTATAGTTTATACCTGCATTACTGTGTAGTAGTATGCATAGGCAGAACTTCATCATGCTCTATAGTTACAATCTGTACTTTATTGCATTTATATCACAATAAAAAATAAAAGGCACTAGTGCATTTATAGAACTATGAAAATCACATCCTGTGCAACTATCTAAACTCATGATTTTAAAAAATTGTCATTTCCAAAATGTGCAAAGGAGTATATAGTTTTTCACAGTTCCTTTAGAAACATGTGAATAAAAAGTATGAAAACCATTGAATTAGCTTTACTGATTGGAAATGCTGTAGTCACCTCCTCTCCAGTGTAGGTGCAGATCTCTGTAATAGTAATTTTATTACTATCCCCATTTATTTCCCCACCTCCACCTCTAACCTGGGCCTTTCCAGCAATCAGTAGCTCACGGTCCATATTCATTCTGGGACTACATTTCCCAGTAATGCAACCTGGCTCCAGGTGGAAGTTTACATCTCTCACATTGTATTCTGGACTGTGAAGTCATAAATTCAATATCAGGAAGTAGTAAAAAAATAAGATAAAAGATTGGGAACTTTGCACTGTGGGAGTTGTAGTATGCTGCGTGCTCATTCTGGCAAGGAAAGAGCTACTACTACTTCAAACCTGCAGGAGGGGAAAAAAGAAGAAAAGCTGGCTTCCACCTAAAGAGAGAACCAAGCATTAGGAACAGAGGCAAATAAAGTAAATCTCAGTAGACACCAGCAATTTGGTCGACTATGAAAAGCAACTGGCACCATCAGGTTTAAAACTGAACAGAGAATTTTAAAAATGAGTTATTTCTGGTTATAAATGAAATGCTTACTCATTGTGGAAGATATTTAAAATATGAGTATAAAAATAAAAATCTCAGGCAATCATAGCACCAAGATATACATTTATATCATTTTCTACAGTTGGGTTTGTTCTGACACATTTTAGGAGATGCAATTAAAATATTTACAACTAGCAGAATGAAGAGGTAGCTCTATTAAAAATAAAGAGACAAAATTGTTTACAGATTGTTTGCTATTATTGTATACCTAGAAAATCCAAGAACACCAATTAAAAAACAATCAGACCTAATAAGAGAATTTAGCCAGGTGGTTGCATACAAAATACAAAATAAGCACGCAAATAAAATAATAGTTTCTTATATGCTGTTATAGAAGCTATAATGGGGAAGGGAGAAATTACATTCACAAAATATTAGATATCAAACAAGCAATGTACAGGTTTTATATGAAAAAGCACCATAATAAATTTACAGTCATTAATGGGGCTTCTGAAAGGGAATTTTGAAATTTAGAAAATGTCATTTTTCCGGACTGTGTTTGCTTAAAATATCTCTACTATGTTTCATGAAGTTCCCACTATCAATTTAACCTTTTGGTGTCTGGTCTTCAATAATGCAGTAATACTTCTATAAAAAAAAATTTTTTTCTTCCCCTTTTCATCTTCTTTAACCTTTGGAGAATGAGAAGTGTTGAAGGAGGAGAGAAAAAAATGAAATTAATATTTTTGAGGCATCTACTATACATCAGGCACTAGTTTAGGAAATTTGCATAGCTTACCTACATTAATCCTACCATCAATCCTGTAAAATAGATAGCCACTGTATTTTGTAGATGAGAAACTTAAGACTCTGAGAAATTAAAGTTACCCAAGGGCTTATCACTCAAAAGTAAGTCATAGAATAAACCTATCCTCTTTCTATGTTTTTCACAGAAATGTCACCCCATTCACATGACCATGGATAGCTCTGTGAGTCATTAATTAACTTATGTTTCTCAGTTTCTTCACCTTTGGAATGGAAATAATAGTATTATAGTACTTACCCCATAGGGTTGATGTAAGGATGGGTTGATCTGACACATGTACTATGTGCCTGGGATATAAATAGTGTCCAATACACAATGGTTATTATCATCACTATAAATATTGCTACTGAGCATATGTTGGGAGAATGAAGCTCATTTGTTCTTTTAGATATTTATCAGTGCTACAGAGGTGAAGTGGTTTGTAACTATTCTGTTTAATAAAAAATAACTGAGCATCTACTATGTACCAATATTATTCCAGGCACTTTTACATATGCCAAGAAGTAGAGCTAGAGCCAATTTTTATAACCTGGTAATTACTATGCCACCGTAACTTACTGAAACTACATGAAATGTCATCCCATTCATATGACCATACACCTAAACAGCATGTGAATTTAGAATTTCTATTCTTTCTCTTTCATTTGGTAACAATTATTTCATCACTTAATGTTTAAATATTTCAGAATCTATCTCCTAATGAAGTGATTAGGAAAGTGCATACATTTCACATATGGGAAAATGAGTTTTTTAAATGTTTTTTTTTTCCTTAGAAAATAATCTGCAGCCGGGCTCGGTGGCTCAGCCTGTAATCCCGCGCCTTTGGGAGGCTGAGGTGAGTGGATTGCCTGAGCCCGCGGGTTCGAGACCCGCCTGGGCAAGCGAGACCTCATCTCTACAATAAATCAAAAAAATAGCTGGGC
>CAUYQG010150621.1:0-14100 GCA_963574415.1 Tarsius wallacei | reverse complement strand
CCACGCCCGGCTAATTTTTTGATTTATTGTAGAGATGAGGTCTCGCTTGCCCAGGCGGGTCTCGAACCCGCGGGCTCAGGCAATCCACTCACCTCAGCCTCCCAAAGGCGCGGGATTACAGGCTGAGCCACCAAGCCCGGTCCCATTTTTAATTGGATTATTTATTTTCTTACTATTGAGTACTATGAGTTCCTTTTATATGTTTACATTAACCTCTTATCACATATATGGTTTGTGTATATTTTCCCCAGTTCCTTAAGTTGTCTCTTTACTCAGTTAATTGTTTCCTTTGCCGCCCAGAAGATTTTTACTTTGATGTAATTTAATTAGTCTATTTTTGTTATCGTTGCTAGTTTGTTAGTGTCATAGTCAAGAAATCATTGCCAAATTCAATTTCATGGAATTTTCCTCTATGTTTTCCTTTAATATCTTTACAGTTTCAGGCCCTAACTTTAAGTCTTTAATTGATTTTGCATTTTTTTAAATGAATGAGACAAGGTTCTAATTTCATTCTTCCATATGTGAATATCCAGTTTTCCTAACACCCTTTATTGTCACAGATCAATTGACTGTAAATTTGTAGATTTATTTCTGGACTTACTATTTTGTTCTATTGGTCTATGTGTCTATTTCCATGCCATTACCATGATGTTTTGATCACTAGAGTTTTGTAGTATTTTGATGTCATATAGTGTGATGCCTCCAGCTTTGATTTTTTTTTATGATTAGAATTGCTGAGGTTTCAGGATCTTTTATGGTTCCTTATGAATTTTAGAATTGTTTTTTCTATTTCTGTGAAACTGTTTTTGAAAATTCTCATATGATTGCATTTAATCTGTAGATTACTTTGGGTAGCATGGATACCTTAACAATATTAATATACCAATCTATGAACATGGCACATCTTTCCATTTATTTGTATAACCTTTATTTTTTATCAATGGTAATTTTTTCAATGTACATATCTCATTTCTCTTTGATTAAGTTTATTCTCAAGCTTTTTGGGTAAATATTGTAAATGGGATTGTTTCCCTGATTTTTTTTTCAGATAGTTTGTTGTTAGAGTATGGAATGCTGATTTATGCTACCATATTTAGGGACAAGAGAATGCAAGATGAGCACAGCACTGCTTATCAGAAAACTAAGAGCAGTGGAAAATATGAGATGATTGGAAACTTGTGTGTGTGTGTGTGTGTGTGTGTGTGTGTGTGTATGCACATTCATATATATGCAAATGTGTATATAGGCTTACATACAGATACACACAGACTCATACATACACGTACAGGATTTAAGTTGTGGAATGTAGAATGTTTAAGAGAGGTTGAGAGAATTTAATCATTTATAAATACGTAGTGGCCACATTTGTAAGGAGAGGGAATTTATGTAACTGCTGGGTGAGAATTAATGAAGAAACTTTATTGAAATCAAAGGGATATGTTAAATATTATAGAATGATGTTATCTGTAATAGACTAAATATGTGATCCAGTCTATTAATAATACTGTGCATTGAACACTTCATTGATTAAACAATAATTGGGTGCATATATATATTTAGAAATGAGCAACTAAATCAAATTTTGATCATCTAAAAATGTATAAATAAAGGAATGTTTAAGAATTATTAAGAAAAACCCATTATAATGTTTAAAAATTCTTGCAGCCACAAGAGATGGGGAAAATTTAGACCAAATTTAATGGAAGTTTGTGAATAAAACAGAGAATAAGGTCAAAAGAGTTAAAAACAGTTGTGGATAAAAAGTACATCATATAGCCCATATAATCAAAATCTATCTTCTGAATGGTTGGTAAAAGTGATGCAAACCTCATGTTCATGACACACGTCTTCTCAATTCAAGGGCTATGGGAATGTAATTCATTTATCTTAACTCATCCTCATTTTCATATCTCTTATAAATTGAAGACATAGACATTGAACATATTATTCCATATACACCATGACAAATATGTTATATTATTAGACACAAAAAATTTCTTCTAATTTTAATCTTTGTTACTCACCTCTTCATTACCACAATCACATTCTTCATTAGGTTCCAAAATCCCATTACCACACACTGGTTGATTTTGATATAATGGTTGCAAATTTGAAAGGTTCTGGAGACATTTAGTCTCAAATTTTGATACAAAATATCTATAGTCATGCAAGCTACAGTTGCTAAAAATCTTTATACCACTGGAAGTCCTAAAATACAGTAATATTTTTAAGATAAGCAAACCTTGCTAGCAGAGATTAAATCATTCATAATTCAATTTTAATTTCAATATTGCTTACCTTTAATTCTCTAAAACTGCTTTGAAAAAATGTATCTTTCTATCAATGCAGTGCAATCAAGTATAGTGATTAAATTTATATGTGTATATTTTTCTATCTATCTATCTATCTATCTATCTATCTATCTATCTGTCTATCTTCTATCTTCTATTATTCCCTCTCCCTGGTATGCTCTTCTCTCACATATTCCAAGCTTTCTTCCCTCATTTCAGTCAGATGTCTGCCCAAATGTTACCTACTAGAGAGATCTTTCTTGACAATGTTATCTGAAATTGTGCCCCTTCCAGTCTCCTTCAATTTTCAATGTTTTTCTATTAGCATTTTTGCATCATGTAAAAATGTTTCATTATTTGTTTCTATTTTCAAAATTTCATATTATATTACCTAAATTTTACATTTAAATGTAAGTCCCAGGAAGATTTCACAGTTATAGTTCCATTGGAATATCTAAAGAGATATGTCTAATAGATGTAAAAGAGACATTTCAAATATAGTATGTACAATATTGAACTACTGATCACTACTAGGTCTGTTCCACCCACTGTCTTCAATTGCTGAAAACTCCATCCTTTTAGTTACTAAGACTGATAACACTGGTATGATCTTGTATTCTTTTCTTTTACACTCTGTATCCAGCATGAACACACACACACACACACACACACAGAGAATAACATAACATAATCAATTAACAATTTTTTATGTCGGTTACATGTTGGAACGATAATATTTTGGATATAGTGGGTTAAATAAAATATATCAGTAAGACATAAGTATTCAGTTTTATATCCAACATTGTCATCTTTCTCCTCTCTTATTTTTTTCAGCCTACAGATAATATTTAGTATATTCCATGTATAAAATCCCCTTTGATCACATATTTCAATTCATATTTCACAGATGATTGTTTATATTTATCTTCTCCACTTTATCACCTCTCATACTTCTTAAAAATAATATAAGACGTCAATTTAGACTGTACTGAATTTACAAATCTATTCTAGAAAAATTAACAACTTTATAATAAGTCATGTATGTGCTTAGCACTGGTATACACATACTACTGTTTTTTCTAGATTCATTCATCCTGATGAATTTTTTGATGCTCGAGTACACTGATTTTTTTGATTTTTTTTAGGTGGTCAATCATAATATCTGAAAATAAGGACTTTTTTCCTGCTTCACATCCTTCTTTTTCTTTTTACATATTAATCAAAGTTATCAGTCATATGTTATATTATTAAGGATAATATTAGGCATCTTTGTCTTGAGCAACAAAGACTACAACACAACAGCAACAGTACCATATGTTTTTCAATAGTGCATAGTTTTATAAAATCAACTTAAAATTTTTTCCACGAAATCCCCTGATTCAAAATTTCTTAATATATCACTTTTGATATTTTATTTCACTTAGAAAAAAATTTGTGTTATTTTTTCAAGCATAACATGCTATTGCAATTGTTGATGTAGAGTTAAATACAAAAGTTTAAAATTTTATTACACCCTGGAAGCAATCACATAAAAATATATGTATAATTAATTAAGAGTAAAAGTCTTACACTGCTTCACGATTCATTATGCATGTAGCTCTCGGACAGGAACACTTAGTGATGTTGTCATATTTTAACCCTAAATTAAGGCCAAGCAGTTGAGCTATAATAACTGCAAATCCCTCCAAACTTATTGCATCTGCATACTAAAATCAAGGAGAATGAAGAGAAAGTCATTATGTAAGAAGAAAACAAAAGCAAGTATAACTTGAAACATTTTTGTTCCTACAAAATTTTATATTTTAGTACTTTTTATGCTAAGTACTCTTTATAAAAATTTATTTTGATACACCATTGGTAAGTATACCTATGCTATTTTATTGATTAGGAAACATAAATGTGATTAAACTTTTAATTAAATTATCTGATTTAAAATTTGATTTGTCAAAATTCTATAGCTTTGAACACGTAGTATTTCTTATAGTGTCAAAGTAAAACACATTAATTTCATTTTTCATTAAATAAATTTTTCTAATTTTTAAATAGTAATTCAGTATATTCATGTACCAGATGATACATAATAGAAAGACAGTGGCATGTATGAAAGAAGTGAACTGTGTTCACACCTAGAGCATATATTATAGGAGGGGAGAAAGACAATGAACAGGAATCCACAATCAACTTCTTATATAAAAATAGATCATTAAAAGTGCTACAGGGAAAATAAAGTACTTCAATAGAAATTTTTATGGAGGAGTATAAGATAAGGTAGTTAGGTAAGATAGCTAAAAAAACTTCTTTGTGGAATTAATATTTAGGCTGAGAGATAGCTATAACCATAGTAAGAAAATTTGAAGTGAGAAGCTATTGAAAAATGGTTGGTAGCAATGTGGAGTGGAAGTATTTTCATGTTATTTAACTTCAATAAATAAATAACATTTTTTTCAGAACTTTAATCATTACCAGCAACGTTCTAAGAACTTCTATAGTTTTCTATATCAATTAAAATTTATTATAAGAAAGTTTAAGTAATGAATAGATAAAAGAACAAAGTTTGTGTAAATGTGTGCATGTACATGACTGAAAACATAGATCTAGCAATAAGAAAATGAGTTAGCAGGTACCCTCTCCTGTTATACTGTAAAAAATACACCTGAAAGTCAAAGTGTCAGAACTTGAAAGCCAGAACAGAACATAAGGCATGATATCTGGACTGACCATAAAGTTTTGGGGCAAGATATAAGAACCAGAAGCTGAACTTTTAATACCAAATCAGAGAGTACTATATGGTGTTGCACTTCCAATATAAGTGGTGTTCTTACTCTAAAAAATGAGGATGTAGACACCAAGACAGAGACATAGAAAGAACATCATGTAAAGATAAAGGCAGCCGGGCTCGGTGGCTCAGCCTGTAATCCCATGCCTTGGGAGGCTGAGGTGAGTGGATTGCCTGAGCCCGCGGGTTCGAGACCCGCCTGGGCAGGCGAGACCTCATCTCTACAATAAATCAAAAAATTAGCCAGGGGCGTGGTAGCGCACACCTGTAGTTCCAGTTACTTGGAAGGCTGAGGCGGAAGGATCGCCGGAGCCCAGCAGGTCGAGGCTGCGGTGGCCGGAAGCGGCCGCTGCACTCCAGTCTGGGCGACAGAGTGAGACTCCAACTTAAAAAAAAAAAAAAATGAACATACTATCCAGGATGATCTATGCAAAATTTTAAAATAGTAATCTCGTCCTAATAAAGGCCACACAGATAGTATAAAAAGAGAAGTAGGACCTACTTTTCTGTGGCTTTTAACTTCCTATAAATGTTCAAGCTCTATGAGCATTTGAACTAAAATAAATGAATAACCAGGTATGAGTAATGGTAAATGCAGCTACTGGCAAACTCCTAAACATAGGACAATTTTAAACAGCCAGCAATAATTTGTATCATTTTTCTTTTTTTCTTTTTCTTTTTTTTTTTTTTTGAGTCGGATTCTCACTTTGTTGCCCAGGCTGGAGTGCAGTGGTAACACTCATGGCCACTACTGGACTCAGGCAATCCTTCTTCCTCAGCCTTCCAAGTAGCTGGAACTATAGGTGTGCACTGCCACGCCCAGCTTATTTTTTTATTTATTGTAGAGACGAGGTCTCACCAAGTTGCCCAGGCTGGTCTCAAACCCCTGAGCTCAGGCAATCCTCTCACCTCAGCCTCCCAAAGTGCTGGGATCACAGGCTTGAGCCACCGTGCCCAACCTTGTATTGTATTTCAAAAGGTTCATTTGCTGCTGAGTTCAGCTCAATATCTTGTGGAAGAGACCAGCTCTTGACAAGCAACACCCTCTTTGTACTTTTGATGTGTGAGCCTCGGTCCCAGACACCTGAGTGACCTCAGAATGCTCCTGAGTGGCCCCCTTTTCTTCTTCAGTGCCCCCTTCCCTTTTCTTTTCCCTTTTACATCTATCATTTTTCTCGCAACACCAGGAGCAGTAAAACATGCAGCATCATGAGAATTTGTTACAGAGGAAGAAGAAACATTGCAGTGATTGTGTTCTGTCTCACCTTTCTAACGTTGATGACTTTCCCAGTATTTGGATTCTCAAGCACTTAGGGGCCTCCCCCACCCCAATAGGGTCTACCAGCTCACTAATAATCCTCACATTATTTTCTGTGCTATTTTCAAGTCAGTGTTGACTGTTTAAATCAATACTTTTAGCATACTTACTATTTTCTCTTAACCTCCAACTATTATCCTTATGATAAATTAGAAGTTTTAGACTCCATTTGAATAAAACCTCTTTAACTTCTTAAATCTATAGCAAATAATAATCTTTCTCAATTTGAGTTTTATTCCATCTAGTGTTAGCACACCTGGTGATAGTACCACCTAAAGATGCTGGAGCATATATCCAATTGTTGCCATAGAAACTCCGCCAGCATCCTCAATTACCATGTCTGGCCTCTGTAGTTAGACCATAGGTTAATCATCACAATGTATGATGGTTTTGTTGTATATTGTTTAAACTCATATCTTGTTGGTTTGTTTTGATAATTTTTATATTGCTTTAGAAGACAAACTGATATTTGCCATTATCAGAGAACATTTGAAAAGCACCATGAATAATTTTCTTTGTTGTAAATTAGTATCCATAAATGTGTGTTATAATAACTATTAATTGAAAGTAATCCAGTGTAACCTAGTTTTAAAGCCTTGGATTTGGTGATGTTTTTGACTGAAAACATGTTTTCCAGCTGATTCAGATGATGGCTCTGTGTCTCCCAAGAGTAAAATACAGATATGTTAAGCCTGGAGAAAACTATATGAAAATATGCTTTTATAGAAATAAGGAGCTAGATAATACTCTAATGATTTTTGATTCCCTATTTTACTTTAGGCCATGAGAGAAGTTAGGAGGAGGAGAATGGGAGACATATGCCAAAGTTTGCACAGTCATAGATATGTAGGATGAGCAAGTCCAGAGATGAGAGGCACAGCACGAGGACTAGAGTCCATAAAATCATCTTATATTAGCAATTTCTGTGAAATAAGTAGATTTTTAGCTGTTCTTATCACAAAAAAGTAGCTATGTGGGACGATACATGTGTTCATTTGCTTCTCCATAGCCACCATTTTGTTGTCTATTGTGTATGTATATCATAACATCATGTTGTAAAACTTAAATATATACACAAAAATTATTATATTAGAAAAAGAAGCACTAAATATATACATCTATTTCTCCCTTCCTGGCTTTGATGCTACTGTTTCCATGCATTTTATTTTTTAGTATGTTATAAGCACTAGCATAAATTTTTGTTTAAAACAAGGGCTTGAGGGCCAGTAAACTAAAACTAATTGCCTGCTTTTGAAGATAAAGTTTTCCTGAAGTACGGGACCCCCCCAAAAAAGATTTTACACAGGGAGATAAAAGTTGTTGCAGTTTTAGTTTATTTTATTTCTTCATAAATTCATAGACCTTAAGAATATAGTGACATGTGATAAAATATTTTTGCTTAAAATGTGTTAAATTGTGCTTGTCTGACATAGAAGTAGAAATGCTTGGTCTTTACAGCCCCTGTGATTTAAAAATAGAATAATCCCTAAGAACATATACTTTGCTTCCATACAATTTTATACCTGAAGGGATTGCAGGTTTTCTTTTTTTGTTTGTTTGTTTGTTTGTTTTGAGTTGGAGTCTCACTCTGTTGCCCAGACTGGAGTGCAGTGGCCGCTCCTGGCTACCGCATCCTCGACCTGCTAGGCTCCAGCGATCCTTCCGTCTCAGCCTTCCAAGTAGCTGGAACTACAGGCGCATGCTACCACACCTGGCTAATTTTTTGATTTATTGTAGAGATGAGGTCTCGCCAGGTTGCCCAGGTGGGTCTCGAACCCGCGGGCTAAGGCAATCCACTCATCTCAGCATCCCAAGGCGTGGGATTACAGGCTGAGCCACCAAGCCCAGCTGGTTTTCTTTTTCAATAAAGCTTTTAGTAGACTTGTTTGCTTGTTTTCTCAATGTCAGTATAGGTTCTGTATTTGTGATTTAAATTGAGGTGTTACTATCATTGTAATTGTTGGAAAAGAAATTTTCCATTCATGTGTGTGATTTGTAAAGGCTTGTTATCTTAGTAAATGCATGGTTTAGAGTTGTATTTCATGAGGATAATGCATTGTACATTTATTAGAAATATGATTTTATTATAGAAATGAACTATCAACTTTTTTCAGAAACACATATTTTATTTAAGATTGTATGCCTATTATTTTTTACTATAAATGTCTATAGTAAAAGAAGAATTATGGATCATTTTTGTCTAAAATTTATTACTATCCTGTTCTCAACAAAGAAGCCATTAATGAGCATTATTTTTAACTGCTTGTTATGACCTTCTCTTGTGAAAGAGATAAGAAATAAAATTCAGCAAATGTTTTATCAAATCAGTAATTTAACTTAAAAAATGTGATACCAAAAGAAACTTTTACTTAGATAAATAGAGAAATGATTCTAAAGTAAATTTCTTAAAATACATGCAAAATCTTCTGATTTTGTAATATATGTGCTTTGCATTTTCAACATTCTACCTCCTACTCTTTTGATATTATTTCACAGTGTCATATATTTAACTTAATATTAAAAGATTTTCAGAGCGTAAAACACAAAGGAAGTTCAATTGTCTCATTTCTCAGTTCAGAAGAAGCAGTTTAATCTCATGTTGGTCTAGTTAAAACTAATTTATCACATATAATTTATTTAATCATTCAGATAAATAATTGTTAAATGCAAAAGAATACACATGCTATTTTCTCAAATAATAACTTCATACCTTACATATCAGTAAACTGCCATTCATTTGCTTACTTGCTGCATTTACCTTCTGATATCTGTCACTGACATGAAATGTACATTAGTTTGTGTATCTCTTTTTTAAAAAATCTGATTCTGAGGACCCTTCAGCTTGAATTATATAGTTCTTCTATCCACAAATATGGCTGAAAGTTGAACTTGACATGGATCAATATGATCTGGGCTAAATATCTAAATGTGACTGATTATGTTAGCATCATGTCCACAGATCAATATTGAGTTTTATTATGAGCCTGACTCTATAATTGGGTTTAATCAATAAACTTTTGTCTCTTTTCCTTTACAATTTTAGGGTTGTACCATGTAGGTTTTAGAAACTACACTTAGCTTACATTAGGACTTTGCTTTTCTTATGATGGCCAGAAAGAGATCTATCTATGAATTTGAAGGAACAATGGTGCTTCAGCCCTACCATTGTGAGAAGAGTCCACTTTTATCTTGATAACTGATTGCTTGCTCAATATGCACTATGTTTCTAACAGAGCTAATGTAATAACAACCCAGTACTCCTTTGGGGTAGTGTGTGCTTTTTCTCTCTATACTTAGTAAATAACTCACATTGAAGACTTTGACAAAACATACCATTAATGAAAGCAATCATAAAAGCTTGCCTTTTGATAAACCCGTAGGGTCTCCAGGCGTTGAAAGATGCAATCTGTAAAGAACAATAAATTTAGACCTTTGATTGAAGTGCCATTTGGGACGTTATGCTTTGTCTACATATTTGCACAAACATGATGCTCCCTTTTTTATGTCTCTTAAACTGGAGCTTAAGAGCGTTCGTTGCCATTTCTACACTAAAGATGGTCCCATTAAAAGCTCCATACAAAAAGAAGACTGGAAGTGATCCAGCTGAAGCGCCTGTGTTCATTTCTGCTCTAGTTTGCCATTTGGAAAACAGGCTTCTGGCCATCGTTGCTGTTTTTCATGAATAGACATTGGTTCCTTTCTAGTCAATTCCACTAGTAAATGTAAATTTAAAATACATCAACTTTTCTCAAAATTGGAAAATAAGATTATTCTTCTGATGGATGTAAAGAAGCAATCTTAAATGAAAATAGAACATTTTCATTCTAAGTGACTTGCGCATTTTTCTGTCATTTTTACTTGCTTTGAAAATGTTAAATTTATGTTAATGTGCTGAATTCTAGGCATCCTATTTTGTTGACAGAAAATTGTCTTCTGTAATGAGGCATGAATTTTGTATTCTTCAAAACTGTATTTGTCCATCATTAATCCAGAAAAATAAGTGTACTCTACATGCTTTTCTGAATTTACAGATGCAGACCGTTTTCAGAAGCATGGTATGGATGAGTTTATTTCCGCTAATCCTTGCAAGCTTGACCACGCCTTTCTTTTTAGACTACTCCAGAGGCAGACTTTGGATCACAGACTGAATGATTCCTATTCTTGCTTGGTAAGTACATATCTATCTGGTTTCCTGTGGGTTAGAATAAAAGATTTTAGAAAGTGAGAAATACTTGTTATAAAGCAGCATCTTAGTCCTGACTCATTTAATAACTATAGTTGGAGTTAGGCATAAAGGATTCGAATCGATTGCTTCCCAATTTGAAAATTATACACTTGAAGACCACTGCTGTGCCACTCAATAGACAGGAGGATAGACTCAAATAGATGTTAAACTGTGGTTTATCAGACCCTCTAGAGAAGGCTGAGTGAAAACAGATGATTTATTTAAAGATTTTTTTAAAGACCTCTGTTATGGGACTTGCTAACACCAGTGTCAGAAATTTGAAGGTTAAAATTCTGTTCCCCAAATGTTGGGATATCCTGTGTTTCATTCTTTTGTTCTTAGAAGGACAACCTAAGTGTCAGGGAAAAGTCAGCGTGGAATGAACACTACATCCAGGGCTATACATAAGAGGAAAGTTGTAGTTTCATTAAACCCTCCAAAGATCATTTGAATTTTTTAGTGAGGGGGAGACTAATTCATTTGAGTAGCTGTTACCAGGTCTGTGTTGAAACTGTAGCCAAATATCATTAATATTTAGAGTGAATGTTTGATACTTCGGAAAGTAGGGACCAAACTTTATAACCTAAGAGTTCTATGTATCTTTCCAAGGATTTATATTGTCAATGGCAATTCCTCTGGAATTTTTGCAGGCAGAATATGTCTATTTCTATCACCACTTTCATCTCTTGAACACTGAGTATAGTACAGGCTGAGTATCCCTTATCCTGAATGCTTGGAGCCAGACATTTTTCAGATTTCTGAATTTATTTTTTATTTTAGGATATTTGCATTGCACATACTGGTTAAGCATTCCTAAACTGAAAATCCAAAATCCTAACTACTCCAATGAGCATTTTCTTTGAACATCATGTAAGTGCTCAAAAAACCTTGGATTTTGGAGCATTTCAGATTTTGGACTTTGATTAGGGATGTTCAACCTGCAAGTTCATGCAATAAAGTTACATCCTCTTTAAAATAAGATTGTAGACAGCATGTACTCCCCACTCATTACAGATATGTCATAGACAGAAAGAAGTAAAACAACGTATTGCAATGATCACATTGACAGTTCATTAATTAATTTATAGATGTGTTTATTAAGTAGCCATTATTATATATATACCTGTGTAATTATGTATTCTATGCATATAGAATATATATATTATTCCACATATGTGTATGCTACATATAATTGTATAATTTGAACCTGATGTAACTCAAACTTTATGATTACCTAGAGAGTAAAACAAATCATCACAAAACCCTACAATGTCTTCCCATGGACAAGCACATGTAGAGTGAGCATCAGTAAGGAACAGTATCCTCTTGAATTCCACTCAACAACATTAGTTATTGAACTATCAACAGTTGTTTTAATTTTTTTAATGACCCCAAGTGAAATATGGGATCTAAGGACAACGCTACAGTGTCTTCCACTGTACTGAGAGGAAAGTGAGCGTGATGTGACGCGATGTGATGTGATCAGAAAGAGTGTTTGGAGACGTGATGACCTTGGGTGTACATCGTGGCTCAACAACTGATACGTAGTGTTGTTTTTGGACGGTTCACTTAACATCGCTGAACTTTAGCTTATTTATATGTAACGTGCAAATCATAATTACTACCATGTATGAAGGCTCTAAATATTAAAGGTATGCTATATGTTATATGTCTAATACAATACCTGTACCATCACCATAGTAAGCATTCTTCTGGTCGTTTGTCCCCCTCTTCCTCCTTTTCTTTGCTGCTTTCTCGTCTTTCTCTTTCTCACTATTCTTTGCTTTCTCTTGCATGATTATCTTGTTCCCTCTTAAAACTCTCCACACTCCCTTCTTTATCATCCTAAATTGACCTATATAAATCCATATAGTTCATTGAGATTTTTATAAATGAATTCTGTCTCACCCCATCCTCTGGTGTTAGCCACACGGGCTGCCTGCTGTTTAAATTGGCATTTGCACACAAACATTCTAACATCTCATTTCAGGAGGACCAGAAATTATTGTAAAACATTAAACTCTGAGAAAAATATCCCAGATATTTAAATTCCCAAATAGTACTTGTATACTACTGCTAGAATTACTGAAATTTCCTTTTAGTTCACTTTGTAAAATGCTTTTGGTACGTAGGTAATTTCAATTTTAATGTCTTCTTTACCATTCTCTTTTTATGTATTCAAAGGATTGAAGTTTTTGGAGTGTCACTCTTTGTGACAATATAGATCCTGTGAATAAATTTGACTAATTTTGAATGACACTGGGGAAGTATAAGTTGCCCATGCCTTGCTACAATCAAGAGAGCCCAGCACTAGGTTGCCAGTGTCCCAAATCAGTTTTGAAATTGGGGATATTAGCTCTTTTAAAAACAATATGAAATATACTACTTAATAAAATACATGTCAAAAGACACTTTCATGCAGTTTCTGCTTATAATGCCTAAAAGTGCCTAGAGGAAAGCAAATCTTGATAGAGAAAGAAAAAACACGTGTCTTTTCTTTTTTTCTTTTGCAGGGTTGGTTTAGCCCTGGCCAAGTCTTTGTGTTAGATGAGTACTGTGCCCGTTATGGTGTGAGAGGCTGTCACAGACATCTCTGCTACCTTACAGAACTGATGGAACATTCAGAAAATGGTGCTGTCATTGACCCTACCCTGCTCCATTACAGCTTTGCATTCTGCGCCTCTCATGTGCATGGCAACAGGTATTTTTACTTGCAAATGTATGGGGTTGACTCTGGAAGGCAGAGAAAAATGTGCTTTGCCATTATCACCTAGTAACAGATTTTAAATAGCAAACACTTCTTACAAGGAAAAAAAAAAAACAACAGAGAAAAAATGTACATCAATATGCTGTTGATTTAGGTGGGCTGCACTTTATGTTTCTTTTTACTGGTAAAGCCACTTGAAAGAGAGAGAGAGAGAATATAGCTATGAGATTAGAAATTGCCTTTTAGTTCTTATGTACCACTGAGTACTGGGGTCTGCACAGCCTCAAGTGTCCATATGATTCCTATTGTAATGCATACATGTGCCTGGATAGGATTTGTTGATAGGTTTGTGCATACCTGATCATCTTTGCTTTTCCTCTGTGGTATCTACATTCATTGATTTAAAAAAAGATAAATAATGGGGTTTATGTAGAGTCTCTTCCCAGCTTCTTTCTTCTACACTTTAGACACAAGTATCTCCTTTTAGCCCTCTGAACCAATGACCTCACTTCTTGTTTTACAAAGATGGCCAAAAATCGCCTAATGTTGGCCTCTACAACTATGTACCTCTGGATTTAAAAATCTGAATATGTCACTCTCCTTTTCTTTTTTTTTTTTTTTTTAATTTTTTTTTGTTTTATTTTTGAGTTGGAGTCTCACTCTGTCGCCCAGACTGGAGTGCAGTGGCCGCTCCCGGCCACCGCAGCCTCGACCTGCTGGGTTCCGGCGATCCTTCCACCTCAGCCTTCCAAGTAGCTGGAACTACAGGCGCACGCTACCATA
>CAUYQG010150618.1:0-15708 GCA_963574415.1 Tarsius wallacei | reverse complement strand
GGCCCTTCCTTGGTCTTCTCTTCACTCCAGTACAGGGATTCACCTTGAAATGGAAAAGTCCCAAACTCACCAGAGACGCTGGCTCATTCTTCTTACTTCTCTGCCAGTCTCTGTTGATCTCCTGCACACATCTTTGCTAATTCAAATGTTCATGTATGCACACACCACAGGTTGAATGTTGTATCTGGTAGCTTGGATTCCTTTTTCTTATGTTTAAGGTTGTTTGATCACAGTAGTCTGCTCAGTGCGTGTCTATTCAGCTACAGTAGTACAATTTATAGCAACATACAGTGCCAGGATAAAGAATCGTAATACCCATGGGGCTGGTTCTTTTTTGTGTTTTGTGTTACAGTTTCTAAAGCAAACAGTGTAGTCTGATTTTTGTGGATTTTAAATTTAACAGTATATTCAGATAGGGATTGAATATTTACTTTCAGTTAGGAAAACCTTCTGTTCACTTATCTGGTAGCTTACATGTTTCTGGAACCAAAAAAAAGAACAGCTTGAGAGCTTGAATGCCGTGGGACATTCAAGGCGAGCCCTTCGTTCCCGGCTCCCCTGACTCATTCTGGGTCCCTGAAATATGCCATAATCTGATGGGTACTTACACATCAAAAGTTATGTGTGAACGCTGGGGTTCCCATAGCTTGAGCCAGCACATGCGAGAATGACAAAGGTGGGGGAATTGGAGCAAGAGAAAAAAGCCAGAACTAGGTGAAGATTGTGGAAGGTGAGTCAGCTATTTTAGAAATGATGATGAGATCTGTCATTTCCCAAATGGTGAGAATGCCTTTACAGATTAATTAATAATTGCTATATGCTAAAATCACTATACAAGACATTTTAGAAAAGTAAAAAGTAGGCCAGGCACGGTGGCTCACGCCTATAATCCCAGCACTTTGGGAGGCCAAGGTGAGAGGATTGTCTGAGCCCATGGGTTTGAGACCAGCTGGGGCAACTTGGTGAGACCCCATCTCTACAATAAATAAAAAAATTAGCCGGGCATGAAGGCATGTGCCTGTAATTCCAGCTATTTGGAAGGCTGAGGCAGATTACCTGAGCCCAGCAGGTTGAGACTGTGGTGGCCGTGAGTGTGCCACTGCCCTCCAGCCTGGGTAACAGTGAGACTCCTACTCCAAATAGAAAAAAAGAAAAAGTAAAAAGTTACAGATCTGCTTTCATGGAGCCTCAAAGTCTGGGTTGGGGTGTCTCCTGCTCATTGTTCATGGGCTGTGCCTTGGTTTTTGTTTTTGTTTTTGTTTTGTTGAGTTAGAGTCTCATTCCTTTGCCCAGGCGAAAGTGTAGTGGCATGCTCACAGCCACCGCAGCATCAACCTGCTGGACTCAGTTGATCCTTCTGCCTTAGCTTTCCAGGTAGCCGGAACTACAGGCAAATGCTACCACGGCTAATTTTTTTATTTATTGTAGAGATGAGGTCTTGCCAAGTTGCCCAGGCTGGTCATGAACCCATGGGCTCAGGCAATCCTCTCACCTTGTCCTCCCAAAGTGTGCCTTGGTTTTTTGGGGATGAGATGTCCTGGCAGTTTTATACAACCCTCTCCCTTGTCCACATTAATAGTATATACCAGCTGGGTGCAGTGGCTCACTCTTGTAATCCCAGCACTTTGGGAGGCAGAGGTGAGAGGATTGCCTGAGCCCAGGGGTTCAAGACCAGCCTGGGCAACTTTGGCAAGACCTCGTCTCTACAATAAATCAAAAAATTAGCCGGGCTCGGTGGCTCAGTCTGTAATCCCGCACTTTGGGAGGCTGAGATGAATGGATTGCCTGAGCCTGTGGGTTCGAGACCCGCCTTGGCAACTTGGCGAGACCTCATCTCTACAATAAATCAAAAAATTAGCTGGGCGTGGTAGCGCACACCTGTAGTTCCAGCTACTTGGAAGGCTGAGGCGGAAGGATCACCGGAGCCCAGCAGGTCGAGGCTGCGATGGCCAGGAGCGTGCCACTGCACTCCAGTCTGGGCGACAGAGTGCGACTCCCAACTCAAAAAAATAATTATAATAAATCAAAAAATTAACCAGGCGTTGTGATGTGCACCTGTGGTTCCACCTACTTGGAAGGCTGAGGTGGAAGGATGTCCTGAGCCCAGTTGGTCAAGGCTGCGGTGGCCATGAGTTTGCCCTGCACTCTAACATGGGCAATAGAGTAAGACCAACTTAAAAAAAATAGTGTGAGCTATCAGCTCTTCCAGACATGTTTCATGTTAAATTCTGAAGTCTGCTGTTTACTAACCTTTCATCTCTCTGTATAGTATGCCCTGCATGTATACAATGAAGTGATGAGTGTTGGACAGAAATATGGAATCCGGAATGCTGGTTATTATGCTCTTCGCAGTCTCCGAATTGAGAAGTTTTTTGCCTTCTGGGGTCAGGATTTAAATACCCTCACCACACCACTGGAATGTGGACGAGAATCTCGGGTGAAATTGGAGAAGGTACTGTGTTTATCCAGACTCCACTCATTCACCTTCCTGAGTAGTGAAACCTGCACTAGGGTAAGAAGAAGGGCTGATATGACAGGAGAACTAAAAAGATTGAGGCCTCAGTGATAGCATCAGGTAAACAAGGATTGGTGTGTTCATAAGATGAAAACTTTATGGGATAAACGATGGTACAAATTAGTCCTCTTACAGTCAGCTGCCTAGTTTTTTTTTTGTTTTGGGGGGGTTTTTTTGAGTTGGAATCTCATTCTGTTGCCCAGGCTGGAGTGTAGTGGCGTGCTCACAGCCACCGTAGCCACGACCCGCTGGGCTCAAATGATCCTTCCGCCTCAGCCTTCCAAGTTGCTGAAACTACAGGCATGCGCTACCATGCCCAGCTTATTTTTTGGCTTATTGTAGAGACAAGGTCTCACCAAGTGGCCCAGGCTGGTCTCGAACCCTTGAGCTCAGGCAATCCTTTAACTTTGGCCTCCCAAAGTGCTGAGATTATAGACTTGAGCTACTGAGCCGGCCTAATTTTTTTTTAAGTAATATATGAGCATGATTTATTTAGGCAATCATAGGTCAGGAGAATGTTCCATGAAAAGTGAGTCTTGGCCAGGCACAGTGGCTCATACCTGTAATCCCAGCACTTTGGGAGGCCGAGGTGAGAGGATTGCCTGAGTCAACGGGTTTGAGAGTAGCCTGGTCAACTTGGCGAGACCTCATCTCCACAATAAATCCAAAAAAGTAACCGGTCATGGTGGTGTGTGCCTGTAGTTCCAGCTACTTGGAAGGCTGAGGTAGAAGAAGGATCACTTGAGCCCAGTGGGTTGAGGCTGCCTTGGCCATGAGCGTGCCACGGCACTCCAGCCTGGGTGACAGAGTGAGACTCCAACTCAAAAAAAAGGAAACTGAGACTCTTTTCTGTTTCTGAACTCCACTTCTTTGCTAGAAGAAGCCAGTGTCTGGTCTTTCCTTTTAGAGAATGTCATGTAGTCCAAACATGCTAGAGTATCGTGTCCCCTGCCCACTTTTTTGACCTAGATGGTTGGATAGCACATGCTTGCTGTATTGCACCTTGCTTATTTTACTCAATGAAGGACCCTGTCAGTACAATAGATCTACAGTATTCTTCGTGAGCAATGACATGTAATGATTTTTTTCTGATACAAAAGTAATAAATAACTTGTGTGGAAAACAGGAAAAGTATAAAGAAGAAAATTAAAGTCACCCATATTTTGTCTGTTCAGAGATAATCACTGGTAAGTTTATTTCCTTCTAGTCTTATTTTTTGAATATAGATACATATGCATGGATATTCTGTTGGGATTATATAAAAACATTATTTTTCTAAAATAATTCCAGCAGATATTTTTGAATATTGAATGTTCTTCATAAATGTTTTTGTTCTGTGTAGTCTTGCAATTGAAATCTGTATTTATAAAATAGAAAAAGTAAAAATGCTGTAATCCCAGCGCTTTGGGAGGCCGAAGCGAGTGGGCTGCCTGAGCCCACGGGTTTGAGACCCGCCCAAGCAACTTGGCAAGACCTCGTCTCTACAATAAATAAAAAATTAGCCGGGCATGGTAGCGCATGCATGTAGTTCTGGCTACTTGGAAGGCTGAGGTGGAAGGATCACCAGAGCCCAGCAGGTCAAGGCTGGGAGCGTGCCACTGTACTCCAGTCTGGGCAACAGAGTGAGACTCCAACTCAAAAAAAAAAAAAGAAGTTTGAGACCCGCCTGGGCAGGCGAGACCTCATCTCTACAATAAAAAAAAAAAATTAGCCGGGCGTGGTGGTGCGCGCCTGTAGTTCCAGCTACTTGGAAGGCTGAGGCGGAAGGATCGCCGGAGCCCAGCAGGTCGAGGCTGTGGTGGCCGGGAGCGGCCACTGCACTCCAGTCTGGGCGACAGAGTGAGACTCCAGCTCAAAAAAATAAATAAAATAAAATAAAATAAAAGAAAAAGTAAAAATGTGTACCTCTGTTTTTACAGAAATGTTTTAGGATTTCTTTTATATTTTGAATGCAGTTTTTCAAATGGTAGAAAGCACACCATTTCCAAAAGCTAGCAGGGTTGTGGGAGGAGGGTGCTGTGACCCACTGCAGTGACACCAGAGGTCCCTTGCCATGGTGCTGCTTTCCACACTGAGAGTGAAAATGTCGCTGGACAGCTGAGCAGTTCCTTTCTTTCTTAGGGCATGGATTTCATTGGTCAGGATGCGCTGCTGCAGCAGAAGCAGAACGGAGTATATAAACGCTTCACGCTGTTCATCCTGGATGACCACGACACAGACCTAGACCTTTGGCCTTGGTGGGGAGAGCCCATTTACCGGAATGGGCAGTATGTTGGGAAGACCACCAGCAGTGCCTATAGTTTCTCCCTGGAGCGCCATGTTTGCCTGGGCTTTGTGCACAATTTTTCTGAGGACACTGGGGAAGAGCAGGTGGTGACAGCAGATTTCATCAACCGGGGAGAATATGAGATTGACATCGCAGGACACCGGTTCCAGGCCAAGGCCAAACTCTACCCCGTGGCCTCTCTCTTCACCCACAAGCGGCGAAAGGATGACGTGGAGCTGAGTGACTTGCATGGGAAGTAATGCCAGGGCAGTCTCGCCTCCTCCCGTCATCTCATCCCTCTCGGGAGGGTCACCTCAGAGCTTTTCCTCCTCCAACTCCGTCCCTTATCTCCTTGGTATAATTTTGAACTTGACCTACTTAAAAACGTTTTGCTTTGCAACCTTTCTTGTCCTTCCATCTTCTCCTCCCTTTGCAGTCTCCCTTCCTAGTATTCACTCTGGGCTCTTCTTCCTGTCCCTCTACCCCACTCATATTCCCATGGTGGCAGGGAGTATGTCTGACGGGCAGGGCAGAAGCAGGCTCCACTGTGGAAGTAGGTTACAGTGACAACTGATTTCAAATTCTGTATCTCAAAGCAAGGCAAGCTGGTGTTGTGCAGGCCTCAGGCAAGAGTCCGTCTCCCTCTGGCTAAGTTTCCTTGAGTACCTGTTAATTTTGGTGGGGTTGCTCTGTGTCTGTTGCATCCCTAAGGAATAGCTTGTGCCTTTTAGCCAGGCAGCTCATTCTACTGTTCCTTTGCGCTGTGAGTTGGTACTCGATACCTCTAGCAAGAGGATGACCATCTACCTCACTGATGAGAGGCATCACATGGACATTATCCGGTCTGTGCAGAGACAAGAAGTTAACGTGGCACCATCCTCATCCTCCTACAGAACCAGCTAACAAACCTTTGGGCCAGGGCAGCCTACCTATAATTTTCTTCATTTCTTGCTAATCTGTTATAAGGTCATTTTTTCCTTTCTTAGCTGAGTAAACGAGTAAACCACAGTGTTTGAAAGGGAAGAACAATGTTACCTTTGTGTTGTTTTTTCCCAGCTGAAAGGGTCTGATTTCAAAAGTATAACATCAATGATGCTGAGTGTTCTGCTGTTAAAACAATGCTGCTTTTCTTTCAGTTGTTCAAAATTCAGCCATCCTATCCTTCCTCTTTTCCCTGTATAATTGACTTTATCAGGTTAGCCTTACCTGTCCCCCTTGCAGTTGGCCCATGAGCTCAGCATACATTTCTCTCTCTTTAAAACAGGGAGGGCAGAGGAAGGCATAGGGCACGTCATCCTGGGTAACTCAACTTTGCTGGCCATGTTGAGTTCCAGAGAGTTACTAGAATCCCAAGCCTTACTTCATCTGGCACAGAGCAAACAAAGCCATGCGGAGGTGACCCACACCAGTCTATCGAGAGTTCTGAGTCCAGAGGATGTAAGTTGCATAAGGCTAGAGGACAGCTTTCCCTCCTTTCCTTCCAGGCTCTTTTTTTCCCCATCCAGCCATCCCTCCGTATCTGGAATAGAAAATGACCTGGAGTACCCCAAGAGTGCCCTGCACACTTCTGAGCAGTGTCTCTGTTTTCTACAGGTGAAATTTGGATATCACAGACTGCTATCTAGTCCCAGCACTTCATTTTCTTCTTGCATATAAACTGCCCTAATCTGATTTTTTTTTTTATGCAAACAATTAGAGATTTTCATTAAACTGTAGTCTTTGATGTCTTGGTATTTGGGAAGTATTCGCTCTGATAGGTCTATAAGTATATTAAAGGAGGTTCTTTCATCTTATTAGAGCAGCTTAAAATTCTCAGGTCTGCCTTCTCTGGCGTTTCTGTGGGATCTCTGTTTACCCACTTAATTAGACTGATTTCTTCTAGAAGTTTCTTGCCATTTCCCCAGCTAGACCACTCCTAGTGATTAGTGACTTTAATGTCCACCTTTTTGGAGTGTTCTAGTTGGTTTATTAAAGAAACATTTGATTAGAATTCTGTTTAGGGGGCCTAACTATTTTGGAGCAACTATGTACTTACCTAGCTGAGAGATGCAAAGTGGAGACAGAAGTTTTGCTTTGCTGGAGAGCTGAGCAGAGAGATAGCAGCTGTCAAGGACAGGGGCCCAGGAACAGGCCAAGTGCAGGCATTACTAGCTGGGAGCTGACTGACCTGAAACGGTGGAAACATGATGGAAGCCACAGCAGGCAGCCCCTGCTCATCCAAACACATCGCATCGCACCACTCCAAAGTCGTCTTTGTAAACGAAAACTTATTTGTAATTGAATCCAAAAGAAATTCAGTTATACAGAGACATAGCTCTTCCAACCTTAGCTGCAGCAGTAAATATTCTCTTCAAATTTATATACAAGTGTTACTACTTAATAAGATCCAAACTGAAAAATAGCTTGCTATCTCCAGTTTAAAGCTGGATAATATTACCATCCCAGTAGATCATTCAGATAGAAGTCTCATCAGAAGTATATTCAATGTAGCTTTAAGATGTGGCTTTTTATTAATCAGCTGTCTTTTCTAAGAAGTACAAGGGAAATCTCAGGCACTTTATTTTATTATTATTATCTGTTGTTCTTTAGAGACAAGATCTTGCCAAGTTGCCCAGGCTGGTCTCAAACCCATGGGCTCAGGCAATCCTGTCGCCTCAGCCTCCCAAAGTGCTAGGATTACAGGCATGAGCCACTGGCACCCAGCAATCTCAGGCACTTTAAAGTTCATTCTTGGTCTCTCCTGGTTCTTTCAAGTATAGGCAATGTGAGTTTGGGATTTTTCTGAATTTGGTCTGATGTGACCTCTTTGAACAAGCAGATCCGATGGTGAGCACCTCTTTCTTGTCTCTAGCGTGATTTCTTTGCCTCTGTCTGGTGTCACTAGGTGGTCAAGAGGAGAGGGCAGCATAACCTCCCTGACAGCTGTTGGAGGCTGTTGGAGCATTCTAGGCTCCTGAGGCAGTAGCCGCTTGAGTGAACAGGGCTTGCTGATAGACGCCCCAGATCTAGAGGTGTGGCTGCAAGTCCAGCAGGAGTGAGAAGGACAATCAAAGCATCCTCATATGTGTGTCATTTCCAGCTTTTGGTCAGAGGGGCCATGAGGCTTTGTCTTTTGTGACAGCTCATTCTGGGGGGGCCATTACTCTGTCCCTAGAGATTTGAAGGGTTATTATGAATGGGTGGTTGGGCTTAACTCTAGGGAGTTGGCTACTTTTTTTCTCTCCAAAATTATCCTTCATAACATGTTGTGCTCTCCATGGGGAAAGGGGGGGTGTCTGTATTCTCTTGTCAGTGTATCCAGTTAAAGAAACTTGGAACCTAGGGACAGAAAGTGTATTGGCCTGCAACAGATGAAGACCCAGGATTGCAAATTTTCTGTGGGCCTTCTCCTCCCTTGAAATGTCTGTAGTTACTTCCCCCAGTTGCTCAGGCCCCATGTAAATCCTATTTCTTAGCACTGCCACAGTCATTTGACTTCTGTTTAAGCTTGCATCAGATATCGGTACTTAAGTCAGAAAAACTCTCAGAAAGTTTTAAGAGCAGAAAGGGACAAGAGCTAACTGCTTAGATGGACTATTTGATGTCCTTTAGCCTTGTGTTATAGTCACATAGCACCTCATGGGCACAACAATCTCCAGCAGAGAGAACTAAATAATTAACCATATTTCTCATGTGCTTCCAGGTGTCCCTGTTCCCTCAAATTCAAGAGATCACATTCAGGCCAGGAACACAAAGACCATTTAGCCCAGTGATTTCACCCAGATTCACTTTGGCCCCAAAGATCCCTTGCTGTGGAGTGGAGCCCAGTCACTCAGCTTGGCTCTCGTCAGGAGGCTCGCTGTCCCCAGACCATCTCTCCTACACACCAAGAACTTGGCCTGCTTGCTTGCTTTCCTGGGCTGTTGTTTCCAAGAAAGTAAAAACGTGAAAAGTAAATCTTCAGCTTTTGCAATCTGTCACCATGCCTCTGCATGCATTTGAAATGTTGGCCTCCTCCCCCACCACCACATAGGTGGCAGCGGTGGTAGGAATGACTAGCTTTCTAAAAGTGGCTTCTGCTTCACTGAAGAGGGGACCCACAGCCTTCGTTTCTGTCTCTGTTTATCCTCTGGCCTGTGCACGTATTTGCTGGCATCTGACTGAGCCTACACCATTTTTTGAGAACTTGAAATAGAAGGAAATTGTCTGTGACCCACGCACGGTCTTAGTACTGGCCCTAGAGGACTGTGTCTTAGAGCAGTTTGCCTGGGCTTGCTTTTAGGAGTTAGTTACAAGGTTCACTTTTATATCTCTGTTGCTTCTTGGCCAATGTCAACAAGGGTTCTCTTTAACATCTAAGATAGAGGTTTGGTCAGCAGTGTTTAATACTAAATAGTAACCTAACTCCATTTTAATTTCCTTTGTGCACCGTGCCCGCCCCAGCCCTCACAAGCATTGTCATATGTAGTATTTTATCAACACAATGTTGTGAAATCTTAAGAGTACAGAATCTTCACCTTACGTGTATCATTGGCAGGCACATGGATTCGGGAGATGCACAGTTGAGTAGAAGAAATGGTAGGAGTTTGAGGCTTTGCCCTTTGCCTGTGGTGAGTGAGCTGTGGTCAGTCTGTCAGCACCTCCCTCCTGCCCTCTTCTGTGCTTCCCTCTAAGGTGCTGAGTTGTAAGGCTCCTTCACTGTCACTCCGGGGCTGGCCTTTGCAGCCCCTCATCACTACCAATGCACTATTTTTCAAGAGGACTGAGTATTTTTGTATGTCTTTACCTTCTCTTTGTCCATTAAACATCAGAGTTGTGTCCTATATATGATTCCTTCTCTGAGCAGAGTGTCAACGTCTCTTAGGGAAACATGTTTCCTTCATGGGCCATTGTTCTCATATTTAAAATGCACCTATTTTTATTCTTTGCAAACCATTTTCTACCTTCTTGTGTTCCTGTCAGTCAAGGACAGAAATCACAAGAGGTATAGAGGATATTTTCAGCATCTGTTTCAAAAGATCTGCGTAGGACTTTCTTTGCACACCAAGAACTTGGAACTTGGAGCACCACTTTTCTCTAAGCCAGGTACTAGTGCCTTACACTCCACAGTGTCAAATGGGGGATGCAGATCGGAAGAAAGAGATAGTTAATTTCGCTGTGTGAGTTTCCATCTGCCCCACATAGCCTCTCCTTCCTCAGAACAACAGGTGTGGGGTAGAAAGCTCTTTCAGTGAAGGGTTTCCAGCAGCACAGTTAACCCTTTACTCTCTGGTCAACACTTGGGAGGTACAAAACCGCCATTGTGATTATTGTAGAGTCCTGTGACTCATTATTTGTATTTGTCAGTGTGTACTTCAGCTCAGCCCTTCTCTGTTCCTGTGTCAAGTTAGACTGCGGTCCTGAAGACATTCGAGGCACTTTAGTCAATGAGATCTTTTCACAAGCGTCCAAGTGGGCTTTGGCACACAGGGTGACTGAGCAATTCTGCCCCCTCCCGTGAATGTGGCATTAATGTTGTGCACCATACTTCCACCAAGCTAGGTTTCCGTTAAGATTTTCTTTTCATGTTACTAGGTTTGTCAATGAATAAACAGACATTTTAATTACTCTTGCTGTGACGACTTGTGAAATGTTCTTCGTCTGCAGTGAATTGGTACACATATTTGCCATCACAAAGGGTGAAGAGTGTACAGAAAACCGTTTGTACCTACCCGTGTTCCTATGTAAGAAAGAGAGTGGGTCTGATGGAGGAAGACGTGTGGTTATCTCGCCCTCCATGTAGTGCTGGTGTGGCTGGGGGAAGCCTCCCTCTTCCCCCTGAAGTTCCTGTTGCTGGCACAGGGCTGGACATCCGTCTAGAGTAGTTGACTTCACATAAGCACCTGACACCTGTGAATGTGTGAGCCGTGTTTGCGTGGAAAGCAAGGGTGTGTGTGCGCTCCTGCTCACACCATGGGAAGAGAAGAACCTTGAGAGAAGCAGCCAGTGCTGTGTAAGAATACCAGCTTCCATCTGCAGATTCAATCACCAGGCTCTACATGTTGATCCAGCCCGTTTTTGAGCAGCTGAGTCGGGAAGCCCGCAGGCTAACGTGGCTACAACAGTCCCTTCATCTTGCTTCCAAACCTTTACTTCCAGCTTCAGGAATAGCCAGCCACACCAGAAACGTGGGAGTCGTCTGGTCTCCCCACTCACCTCTCCCACCACCTCTAGTTCGCCACCCAGCCCGAGTTTGTCTCCTCAATTCCCCTCATCTATTCAGACCTCTCTGTCTCCACCACTGCTGCTTACCTGAGGGAATTATCAGCCTTGACTTCATCAAAAACCTCTCAGTGATTGTCCTGCTTCCGGTGTCATCCCCATCCTCTCTCCGCAGGGCCATCTTTCTAAAACACAGCAGATCACTTCACTCACTGGCTTGAAACCAACAGTGACTCACCTTTGTCATGAGATGAAGCCCAGACTCCTTAGCCTGGCAAACTGATGTCTCCATGGTGTGACTGGCGCAGTGCTTCAGGGCCTGGGGACCACGCTGTGTGTGAGGCTGGGTCCTGCAGCCTGGTGCGGTTTCCTTGTCTGCAGCTGGATCTTATTACACAGCCTGCTCCCAAGTCACTGAGAGATTGTCACACCCGTCTTTTTCTCATTAGAATGCCCTCCTGGCACCCATCCTGCTGTGCTTGTGGGAAGTTTCACATTGAGAATCAAGACCTCCCTACTCTCCCCTCCAGTTGTCCTGACAGAGCCCTCCCATCTTTCAGAAACAGCTTGAGACCACCATGTCCTCAGTGGAGCCTGCCCTTCCCCAGAAGGAGCTCCCTTAGGTGTCCACACATTACCCCTTTCTTTTTAAAAATCTCCTACTGCTTCTGTAAGTCCCTCTAAGAAGTACTCAGCTTATTTGAAACTCCCAACACACAGCATGGTGCCTGGCATTTAATAGATGATTAAATGAATGGGGCAAACTGGAGAGCAAAATTTTTTTTAAAGCTTAAGATTTAAAATGTTTTGAAATTTTTGCCCAGATTTGGTGCCTCACACCTGTAATCCCAGCACTTTGGGAGGCCAAAATGAGAGGATTGCTTGAGTCCAGGAGTCTGAGACCAGCTTGGGTAACAGCGAGAACTTGTCTCTACAAAAAATTTTAAAAATTAGCCCACCGTGGTGGCATGCATCTGTATTCCCAGCTATCTGGGAGGCTGAGGCTTAAGGTTTGCTTGAATCCAGGATGTCAAGGCTGCGGTGAGCCATTACCCTGTCACTGCATTCCAGCCTGGGCGACAAAGTGAGACCTCGACTAAAAAAATGAAAAACATAGCTAAGTAACTTTTAAGTTTTTTAAATGGCAATTTTAGGCTGGGCTCAGTGGCTCAGCCTGTAATCCCGCGCTTTGGGAGGCCAAGGTGAGTGGATTGCCTGAACCCGCAGGTTCGAGACCTGCCTGGGCAACTTGGCAAGACCTCATCTCTACAATAAATCAAAAAATTAACCGGGCGCAGTAGCGCGCCTGTAGTTCCAGTTCCTTGGAAGGCTGAGGCGGAAGGATCGCCGGAGCCCAGCAGGTCGAGGCTGCGGTGGCCGGGAGCGGCCACTGCACTCCAGTCCAGGTGACAGAGTGAGACTCCAACTCAATAAATAAATAAATAAATAAAATGGCAATTTTAAAATAGAGATAAGCTGTAGTTGCCTGGCTGATCTGGTGTGATTTACTTTTGTCCATGTTCGCGGGCCAGTAGGTGGCGCTGTGACACAGGATTTGAGGCTTCCTGGGGTCACACAGCCCCCAGACTGAGTGGACGGTCAGGATCAACTAGAAACCCGAGTCAGACCACTTAAACCCCCACTGCAGATTGATAACCCAGCACGGCCTCTGCGGCACAGGAGGAGTGAGATGAGGCTCCTTTGGTGCAGCCTTGAAAAGAAGGATGTGCCCTTTTCCTCCAGCTGCTTGTTCACATGAAAAGTTGTACAGGTGGTAGCGCGCACCTGTAGTTCCAGCTACTTGGAGGCTGAGGCAGAAGGATCGCCGGAGCCCAGTAGGTCGAGGCTGCGGTGGCCGGAGCGGCCACTGCACTCCAGTCTGGGCGACAGAGTGCGACTACAACTAAAAAAAAAAAAAAAAAGAAAAGAAACGAAAAGAAAGAAAGGCTCTATGGAGTTAGGGACCCTTAGACACTTAGGTCTGGGGCATCATCTGACTCAAGCCCCGCAGACTCCCAGATTGTCGTGATTAATTAAGAGTATGACTTCCGGCTTCACCTGACCTCTACCTGAATGTCATCATTTCCTCTTAGTGTGTGACCTTTCTTATCCCTCCGTTTACTTATAAAACAGACATTGAGCCAGTGCAGTGGCTCACGCCTGTAATCCCAGCACTTTGGGAGGCAGAGGCAAGAGGATTGCCTGAGTCCAGGGGTTCAAGACCAGCCTGGGCAACTGGGCGAGATCTCATCTCTACAATAAATCAAAAAATTAGCCGGGCGTGGCGGCACTCACCTGTAGTTCCAGCTACTTAGAAGGCTGAAGCAGAAGGATCACCTGAGTCCAGCAGGTTGAGGCTGCAATGGCTATGAGTGTGCCACGGCACTCCAGCCTTGGCGACAGAGTGAGACTCTGACTCAAAAAACAAACAAACAAAAATCACCAGACAGTGGCACCTACTTTACAGTTTTTTTGTGAAACCCAAAAAAATGTTTATTAAAAAACGTATATAAAATACATGGCCCATTGCAAAGCCTTGTCTTCTTTTTTGAGTCGGAGTCTTTCTCTGTTGCCCAGGCTGGAGTGCAGTGGCACCATCATGGCTCACCACAGCCTCAACCTCCTGAGCTCAGGCATTCATTCTGCCTCAGCCTCCCCAGTAGCTGGGATTGCAGGCACACAACACTGCACCCGGCTAATTATTTTATTTTTATTTATTTTATTATTTTATTTTTTTGAGTCAGAGTCTCACTCTGCCACCCAGGCTGGAGGGCAGTGGCATGCTCATAGCCATCGCAGCCTCAACCTGCTGGGCTCAAGCGACCCTTCCACCTCAGACTTTGAAGCAGCTGGAACTACAGGCGTAAGCCACCACACCCGGTTAATTTTTTGATTTTTTTTTTTTTTTTGAGTTGGGGTCTCACTCTGTTGCCCAGGCTGGAGGGCAGTGGCATGCTCATAGCCATCGCAACCTCAGCCTGCCGGGCTCAGGCGATCTTTCAGTTCGGTTTTCCAAGTAGTTGGAACTACAGGCATGCACTATCATGCCCGACTAATTTTTTGATTTATTGTATAGACAAGATCTCACCAAGTTGCCCAGGTTGGTCTCGAACCCCTGGGCTCAAGCAATTCTCTCACCTCGACCTCCCAAAGTGCTGGGATTACAGGCTTGAGCCACCACGCTCAGCCTGACTAGGTCTTTTAAGCTAACTGGAGAGATGTGACAGATCCAGATCTACCTTGGTACCTTTCTACTAAACCCAAAATCTTTTTTTTTTTTTTTTTTGTGTTGGAGTCTCACTCTGTAGCCCAGGCTGAAGTGCAGTGGCACACTCATGGCCACCGCAGCTTTGACCTGCTGGGCTCAGGCGATCCGTCCGCCTCAGCCTTCCAGGTAGCTGTAACGACAGGCACGTGCCACCATGCCCGGCTAATATTTTTATTTATTGTAGAGACGAGGTCTTTCCATGCTGTCCAGGCTGGTCTTGAACCCCTGGGCTCAGGCAATCCTCTCACCTCGGTCTCCCAAAGTACTGGAATTGTAGGCGTGAGCCACCAAGCCTGGCTTTCTCTAGTTTTTCATAGGAGCTGATGTCTGCTTTCTATTGTGATGAGACTGGGAGATAAGATTAGGAGATTCTACCTTTCTAACCTTAGCATTCTGGTTTGAAACACCTGCATTAAGGCTGGGCATGCTGGCTCACACCTGTAATACCATTGCTTCAGGAGGCCAAGGTGGGAGGATCGCCTGAGGCCAGAATTTCAAAACCACCTTAGGCAACATAGCAAGACCCTGTCTCTACAAAAAAATTAGCCAGGCATGGTGGCATGCACCTGTGTAGTCCCAGCTACTTGAGAGGCCGAAGTGGGTGAATTGCTTGAGACCAGGATTTCAAGACCAGTCTGGGCAACATAGCAAGACCCTGTCTCTACAAAAAAATTAAAAAATTAGCTGGGTACCGTGGCACGCACCTATAGTTGCAGCTACCTGGGAGGGTGAGGCAGGAGGATCACTTAACTCAGGAGTTCAAGGCTGCAGTGAGTTATGATTTTGCCACTGTGCTCATGCAGCCTGGGTTACTGTCTCTTAAAAAGAAGAACAAAAGAAAAGAAACAAATGCATTGAGATAAAATGATCAATTAGTGGATCAGTCTATATGTTTCTCTCATATATATAAAGCATAATGTGACTCACTATAAATGTAGATTTCTAAACCAGCTAGATATGTTTTAGTGGCGTTTTATACTTAAGTTTAAACTGATAGATTTGAATCATTTAATTTTATAATTGGGCTGAACTGGGAGATAATATATTAGACCAGCAGTCTTTAGACTGTTTTTCAGTGCCCCAAGAGTTCCCAGGAGGTCCTAGGGAGAAGGGGATCTGAGGTTACAAGGCTCTGGGTTTCCTTCTCTTGCTTTAACCAAAGCATCTCTGTTTTTACCTGTGTCACATATCAGAGTCTCTGTGAGATTGTCTTTGAGGAAAGAGTTTTTTGTGTTTTGTTTTATTTATTTATTTATTTTTTTTTTTTTTTGAGTTGGAGTCTCACTTTGTCACCCAGACTGGAATGCAGTGGCTGCTCCCGGCCACCGCAGCCTCCACCTGCTGGGCTCCGGCGATCCTTCCGCCTCAGCCTTCCAAGTAACTGGAACTACAGGCGCGCGCTACCACGCCCGGCTAATTTTTTGATTTATTGTAGAGATGAGGTCTTGCTTGCCCAGGCGGGTCTTGAACCCGTGGGCT
>CAUYQG010150617.1:0-14325 GCA_963574415.1 Tarsius wallacei | reverse complement strand
TGGATGGAACTAGAGTCCATAATACTGAATGACCTCTCACAGAAACAAAAAACTAAGTATCACATGTTCTCACTCATATAGTAGACCTTGATCATCCAACGTACTACCACAAGAAAATGACTGACAATGGTGGGAAACTATGGGGGGGGGGAGGGCGATGGAATTAATGGTGATAAATATCTGTCTGGGGATGGAGAGACACCTCTTACCATCAAGGGTGCCTGAACGAAGCATTTTTGTATGCCTAACCCCTAACTGTACCCCATAATACCATAATAAAAAAAAAGAAAAAAAATGTTTTGCTCAATGGGCAGAAGTTGGAAGTATTCCCCCCAAGAACCGGAACAATAAAAGAATGTCCATTCTCACCCCTCTTTTTCAACACAATCCTGGAAGTTCTAGCCAGAGAAATCAGGTGAGAAAAGGAAACCAGGGGTATCCAGATAGAAAAAGAGGAAGCCAAATTATCTCTCTTTTTGGATGATATGATTTTATACCTTGAAAAGCCTAAAGAGTCTGTCAAAAGCCTCCTCCCACTGGTAAACAACTTTGGTAAAGTATTGGGTTACAAAATCAACATGCAAAAGACAGTTGCATTTCCATACATGAGCAACAAGCAGGCAGAGAACCAAATAAAAAACATCATCACATTCACAATCACCACTAAAAAAAGAAAAAGAGAAAGAAAGAAAGAAATATTTTGGCATCATCTAACCAGAGAAGTGAAAGAATTTTACAATGAGAACTACAAAGTGCTTCTCAAAAAATCAAGGATGACACAAACAAACAGAAAAACATTTCATGCTCATGGATTGGAAGAATCAACATTGTCAAGATTATCCATCCTACCCAAGGCAATCTAAAGATTCAATGCAATATCTATCAAATTACCAACATCATTTTTTTCAAAACTTGAAATGACAATACAGAATTTTATATGGGAACAGAAAAGAGCAAAAATAACCAAAACAATCCTCAGCACAGGAACAACCTTTAAACTTTATTACGAGGCTACAGTAACCAAAACAGCCTGGTATTGGAACAAGAAGAGACACATAAGCTAATGGTACAGGGCAGAGATTCCAGAAGTAAAAACATGTTCTTTCAACATACTCATCTTCAACAAAGCCACCTATAGCAATCACTGGGGAAAGGAGACCATATAGTGCTAAGAGACTGGCCAACCACATGCAGAAGAATGAAACTGGATCCCAACCTATCACCAATACAAAAATCAACTCTAAATAGATCAAAGATAAATGTAAAACCTCAAGCTAGAAGAATCCTAGAAGAAAACATAGAAAACACTCTTGTGCACATTGGAGTAAGCAAATAATTTTTAATTAAATTTCCAGAAGTGAATGCCATAAAAGCTAATATGACAAGTGGGACCTCGTCAAACTGAATAGCCCTTGCACATCAAAAGAAACCATCAAGAAAGTAAAGAGACAATTCACAGAATGGGAAAAAAATATTTGCAAACTATGCATTTGACATAGGCCTAACATCCAGGATCTACCAGGAACTCAAGTGAAGTGAAACGAAAAAAAATTAACACTTCCATTAAAAAGTAGGCAAGAGAAATGAAGAGACACTTCTCAAAAGATGACATACAAGCAGCCAACAGACACATGAAAAACCATTCAGCCTCACTAATCATCAGAGAAATTCAAATCAAAATGACAATTAGATACCACTAAACTCTGGTAAGAGTGGCTATTATTAATAAGTCAAAAACCATGAGATGCTGGTCCAGGTGCAGACAAAAGGGAATGCTTCTGCACTGTTGATTGGAATGCAAGCTCGTTCAGCCTTTGTGGAAAGCAGTGTGGCAATTCTTAAAAGAACTAAACATTCACCTTCACTGTGATCCAGCAATTCCTCTCCTGGGAATACACCTGGAGGAACATATATTATTCTACAAAAGAGACAACTGTACATACATGTTTATTGCCACACTACTCACAATAGCAAAAACAGGAACCGACCCTACTACCCATTGAAAGTGGACTGGATAAAGAAAATATAAATCTACATGATGGAGTATTATGCAGCCATAAAGAACAAAATCACAGACTTTGCAGTAACATGGATACAACTGGAGACCATGATTCTACATGATCTGTCGCAGAACCAAAGAACTGAATATCACATGTTCTCAACTCATAAGTGGGTCTTGAGCCTGAGTCACATTAGCACAAGAGAGGAATCAAGACTCACTGGGCATTGCTAAGAGAGGGAGGAAAGAAGGAGGACGGGGGCAAGTGAAAAGACAAAGGATACTTGAGTCATTACTTGGGAAGTGGGGGCCAGTTAGAAGTTCAAACTCCACCTGCATGCAGCCTACTGATGTAGTTAATTTTCACTAGCACCCCACAATCTTATAATAAAATACAATTTAATAAAACAAAAAACTGCTGAACACTCAGCACAGCGTGGGCAGGCATGCTGATAAATCACCCATCATGAAACAGGCAAACACCTTGAAAGGAACTCCAAAAAGAAAATTAACTGAAGCCAATTGCAGCCTTCCACAATAATGATAGCTGGTATACTGATGCTGATGGTTCCTAGAACACTTACTTAGTGGGAGAAGCCTGCACTTCAAGGGGACTGCCTTCCAAAAAAAGAAAAAATGCGGTACGTATACACAATGAAATATTATGCAGCCATAAAGAAGGACAAATATATGGATTTTGCAACAACTTGTATGGATTTGGAGTTGATCATACTCAGTGATTTATCACAGAAACAAAGAACTGAGTTCCATATGTTCTCACTCACAAGCTGACCTTGAACAATTATAATGCTATAAGAAAGCAACTGGTGGTAGTGGGAAACTGTCAGGGGAGGGGGGTGGGATTGGCAGTTGAGGGAAACTGCTAGGGGAGGGAGGGGCACACCTCATCAACAAGGGTATCTGCATGATCAGTGTTTGTATACCTAAATCTGAAATGTACCCCACATCTTTATAATAAAAATTAAAATTAGAAAAAAGATAATAGAAAAGAAGAAGAGAAAGAAAAGAAAAAAAGAAAAAGAAGAAAAGAATAAGAAGAAAAAAAGATAATTCTTGTTTTTTGGGCTCACCTCTCATAAAGTGCTTTAAAATCTGGATTGCAAGTACATCAATAGTGAAAATCCATAATAATACTTATTACTTAACATAACCATTGATAAGAGTTTGGTTTTTTTTTTCCACAATACATTTCTTTAAAGTATTTTTTAATAAAATTATTTCTAGTGTCTCTAAGTTTTTTCTTCTGTTACTGTCACCGGTTATAATCAAAGACAACCTATGCAGAAAAAGCATGTTTTTGTACATTTTTTTGTCGAGAAAAATCTATGAAAATTAAGTGTTTAAAATAAGCAATTTAACTCTTAAATGCATAAATATGCTCAATGTGTTCAAAGCAGGTACTTAAAATTTTACGATAAATGTTTGTTTATTTGAAATTTCATATCCAAAGCTCTCTGATCACAGCGTTTGATTGATGTGTATAAATTCACATATTGGTCATTATCTTCTTCCTTTGACTTTCAGATTAATAGACATCTGTCTGCTTGTCTCTCAATGTGCTTCTAATTAATATAATTAAAATAATTAAATTAACCGAAGAGTTAGATAAGATCCTTGGGAATTTCAGTGAGTTTTGTTGTACATAATTTTGTATTATTAAAATTGTTTTCAAATGCAGAGTTGAATTATTCACAGTAGCCATCCCAAACCTTTTTGGCATCAGGGTCTGGTTTCCTAGAAGACAATTTTTCCATGAATGGGGTACGAGGTGGGGCTGGGGGTGAGGGCATGCAGTCAAATCTCACTGCTAATGTTAATCTGTATTTGCAGCCGCTCTCCAGCGCCCGCATCACCGCCTCAGCTCCACCTCAGACCATCAGGCTTTAGATCCTCATAAAGAGTGCACAACCTAGATCCTTCTCATGACAATTCACAGTAGGGTTCTTGTAGTGCAACGCTCACTTCCTGGTGGGCAACCCGGTTTCCTAACAGGCCTCAGACACCGGTTCCAAGTATAAATTTTATTGATGTAAAGTATATATTCCCCAGTAGTTACTGGTGAAAGAATGTGCAGTGATTACCCTTTTGTCCTTTAGAGGAAATGTCTATAAAAGCAATAGGAGACTTTATGAGTATTCCATAGCACTTAATATGAAAATAAATGACGATTGCAAGCATAAGTATAAAAGTAAAAGATATTGCCTTCTATTTTCAAACCATAATCCTGAATATTAGCTTAAAGATTTCCCATTTGCCATGCAATCATAAACACAGTGGAGAGGAATTATATCTGCATAGAGTACACATGTGGATTTTCATTTTCAGTTTACTAGTGCGTTGTTCTACTCAAACTTATATGTGAGAATTTAAATATCAAGCTGGTTATCGAAAACTCCATAAACTCTTATCATAATGTTGTGTCATTAGACAGCCTAGTAGATGCTTCTTCTAGTATAAGTAGGTTTTGCAATTAAATTACAAAGCCAATCACCTACTATATCTCTGATCACTTACAATATTTGCTGAGACAATATGATTTATAAAATCAGTTGCTAATATTACATAGGCTTGTAATATGCTTCAGAAAATGTATGTTCATTAAAAATGCAGGCAGCTTCCACTTGAATGCCATGGTTGCAGTCCTTTGTTCCTCTGAGGTCCCAAACCACTGGTCCTTCCCAGTGGCTGCCACTGATGTCTCTGCCCATGCCACCCGTGGGTCAGGGAGGGAACAAGAAGGTAGGGCACTTTCACAGACTCCAGGAAGAAAGCCATAGTCATGGTGCAGAGAAGCAGGCAATCTACACACCATGTAACCCGCACCTCTGTGGCTCCCTACCAGGCGTGAGTTGGCAACTGTCGCTGTCTACCCCGGGTGCAGTGCAGCACCCTGCCTCCATCTGATCATTGTGGGTATGTCTCAGTGCACTGGGAGATTCAACTCTTAGCCCTATCCCAACAAGAGCAAACGCCCTACTGAAAAAATAAAGAGCGGCAAATTGGATTTTAATAAAGATCCATCTTTCTGCTTTTCTTCATGAGACCCATCTCACATCTAATGACATCCATAGACTCAAGGTAAAGGGACATTAGATGGATTCCCAGGTGAATTCTACCAGATGTACAAGGAAGAGTTGGTACCCATCCTACTGAAAGCACTTCAAAGAAATTGAGGAGGAGGGATTCTTCCCTAATTCATTCTATAAAATTAATATCATTATTATACAAAAATCTGGCAAAGACACAACAGAACAGGAAAACTACAGGCTGGTATCCTTGATGAACATAGAAGCAAAGATCCTCAGCAAAATTTTATTTTATTTCTATGAAAATAGAAAACAATAAAAAATCAGGAGTCATTATTTTTGTATCAGATAAAACAGACTTTAAACCAACAACAACAACAAAAGAAAAAAATGACACAGAAGAGAATTACATAACAACAAAACATTCCATCCAACAAGAAGACTTGACTGTCCTAAATATTCACACATTCAACATTGGATCACTCTGATTTATTTTTTATTATTTATTTTAGTTTTTAATTTTAAAGATGTGGTGTATAATTCAGGGTAGGTACACAAATGTTCATTATGCAGGTACCCTTGTTGATGAGGTGTGACCCCTTCCCCTGGAAGTTTCCCACTACTGCCAATCCCTTGCTTATAGTACTATGAGAATTGTTCAAAGTCCACTTATGAGTGAGGACATGTGGTACTCTGTTCTTTTTTTCTGTGATAGACGACTCAGCATTATAGACTCTAAGTCCGTCCAAGTTGCTGCAAAGTTCATAATGTTGTGCTTATTTGTGGCTGCTTAATATTCCATCGTGTATATGTACCACATTTTTTTATCCAGTCCTCTTTCAATGGGCAGCACAGTTGCATGTTTTTGCTATTGTGAATAATGCTGCAATAAACATGTGTATGCAGATATCTTTTTCAGAGAGTGATTTGAGTTTCTCCAGGTATATTCCCAGTAGGGGGATAGTGGGGTTGTATGGAAGGTTGATTTTTAGATATTTTAGGAATCACCGCACTGGTTTCCACAGAAGTTATACTAGTTTACACTCCAACCAACAGTGTAGAAGTGTTCCCATTTCACCCCATTCTCTCCAACATCTGTTGTTTTTTGAATTATTGATGATGGTCATCCTGACTGGAGTTAAGTGGTATCTCAGTGTGGTTTTAATTTGAATTTCTTTGATGACTGTGGTTTTAATTTGCATCTTGGATGACTAGTAAGGCTGAACATTTTTTCATGTATCTGTTGGCTGCCAGTATGTCTTCTTTTGAGAAATGCCTATTCATATATTTTGCCCAATTTGTAATGGGACTGTTTATTTGTTTTTTTTTTTTAACACATTTGATTCCTTGTAGATCCTAGATGCTAGGAATTAGTCAGATATACAATTGGCAAATATATTTTCCCAGTCTGTGGGCTCTCTCCCCACTCTCTTGATGGTTTCTCTGGCATTACAGAAATGTTTCAGTTTGATGAGGTCCCACTTGTCTATCTCGATCACTCAGATTTACAAAACAATTACTACTATCCAGTCCAGCTTTGATGGGCAACATAGTTGATTCCATGTTTTTGCTATTGTGAATAGAGCTGCAACAAACATACATGCGCAGATATCTTTTTTGTAGAATGATCTGAGTTCCCATCAAATAGAGGAATTGTTGGGTCATATGGAAGGTCAATTTCTAGTTCTTTCAGAAATCACCACACTGTCTTCCAGAGAGGTTGCACTAGTAAACAGATGCACTTTACAGCAACTTGGATGGATTTAGAGTCTACCATACTCAGTGATTTATCACAAAAACAAAGAACAGTACCATATGTTCTCACTCATAAGCGGAACTTAAATAATTTTAATACTATAAGAAAGGGATTGGCAGTAGTGGGAAACTGTCAGGGGAGAGGTGGTGGGATTGGCAGTTGAGGGAAACTGCTAGGGGAGGGAGGGGCACACCTCATCAACAAGGGTATCTGCATGATCAGTGTTTGTATATCTAACCCTGAATTGTACTCCACATCTTTATAATAAAAAATTAAATTACTACTAGACCTAAGAGAAGAATTAGACAGCCATACAATAACAGTGAGAACTTCAACACCCCACTGAAAGCACTAAATATCATTGAGCCAGAAAACTAGCAAAGAAATTATGGACTTAAATTTGAAAAAAGATTGATATATTACTACTGGTTAGATCAACAACAACAAAGGTGTAAGAAAAAAGATCCAAATAAGCACAATTACATGTGTCAAGGTGGCATTACAATTGATTTCACAGAAATAAAAAAAATCAGAGACTCTGTAAACTAGAAAAATCTAGAGAAAACAAATACATTCCACAAAATATAACACTGCCCAAGACTGAAACAGGAAGAAATAGAAATCCTAAACAGACCAATAAAGTCCACACAATCAAATCAGTAATAATAATAATAGCAATAATAATAATAAAACTTACCAAACAAAAAAAAAACCCAGGTCAGATGGATTCACAGTTGAATTCTACACGATGTACAAGGAAGAGCTGGTACTAATCCAGCTGAAAGTACTTCAAAACAACTGAGGGGGAGAGATTCTCCCCTAACTCATTCTATAAAATTAATATCATCCTTAGACAAAAATCTGGCAAAGACACAGCCGAAGAAGAAAACCAAAGGCAGGTATCCTTGGTGAACATGGAGGCAAAGATCCTCGGCAAAATACTAGTAAACCATATTCCAAATCACATCATGAAGACAATTCACCATTATCGTGTGGGCTGTATTCCTGGGATGCAAGGATGGTTCAGCACATGCAAATTAATAAACATGATCCACTACATAAATGGAATTTAAAACAAAAACTATATGAGCATCTCAATAGGCTCAGAAAAAGCATTTAATAAAATGTAACATCCCTTCAGAACTGAAAACCTTCAGCCAATTAGGCATCAAAGGAATATACCTCAAAATAATGAGAACCACCTCTGACAAACCCACAGACAACATCATACTGAATGGACAAAATTTGTAAGCATATCCCTTAAGAACTAGAACAAGACAAGAATATGCACTCTCACCACTTCTATTTCACATAGTACTGGAAGTTTTAGAGAAATCAGACAAGAGAAAAAAATAAATATCCTCTAAATAGAAAAACAGGAGGTCAAAGTATCTCTCTTTACAAACAATATAATTCTATATTTAGAAAACCAAACAAATATTCTGGCACAAGACACTTAGACCTTAATAAGTAACTTCAGTACAATTTAGGCCACAAAATCAATATTCCAAAATCAGTATCATTTCTGTACATCAGCAACAGAAGCCAAAAGCCAAATTAACATCACAATCTCATTTACAATAGCCACAAAATAGTAAGTCATCTAGGAATACATCTAACCAAGAAGGTGAAAGATCTCAACAATGAGAACTACAATTCACTCTTGACATAAATCTAAGAGGACACAAACAAATGGAAACACATTTCATGCTCCTGGATTAAAAGAATCAATGTTACTAATGTCTCCATATTGCCCCCAATATCTACAAAGCCAGTGCGATCACTATCAAATTACCCGTGTCATTTTTCACATAGGTAGAAAAAAAAGTAGAAGATGAATATAGTACGATAAAAGAGCCTAAATAGCCAAAGCAATCCTAAGCAAACAAAAAAACAAACAAAAACCAAAAACAAAGCTGAAGGCATCACTTTACCTGACTTCAAACTTTAGTACAAGGCTACCATAAAGTAAAACAGACTAATACCTGTACAAAAGAGGCACATAGACTGAAAGAACAGAATAGGAAACCCAAAAATGAAGCCCCTCATCTGCAACCAGCTTATTTTTGACGAAGTCAATAAAAATAAACATTGGAAAAAGGATATCCTGTTCAATAAATGATGGTGGGGAAAATGGTTCATCGTAAACAGAAAAATGAAACTGGACACCACCTCTCACCTTATACAAAAACGAACTCAAAAGGGATTCAAGACTTAAATGTAAGACCTCAAACTCTAAAAATCCTAGAAGAACACCTAGGAAACAATTTTCTAGATGTCATCTTAGGCAATAATTTTATGACCGTTTCCTCAATAGCAAACACTGCATAATTGATTAGCGGGACCTAATTAAACTAAAGAGCCTCTGAACAGTCAATGAAACGACCAGGAGTAAATAGGCAACCTACAAGAGTGGGAGAAAATATTTGAAAACTATTCATTCTACAAAGGACTAATTACCATAATCTATAAAAGGAACTAAAAAGCAAATTGACAAGAAAAAAAACATTAAAAAGTGGACAAAAATTTAAACCGACACTTCTCAAAAGAAGACATACAAGTTTCCAACAAATGCATGAAAAAATGCTCAACATCACTAATCATTAGAGAAAAGCAAATCCAAACCACGATGAGATATCATGTCACAATAGTGAGAATGACTATTAGTAATAAATCAAAAAACAGCAGATGTTGGTGAGGACGCTGAGAAAAATGAGTGCTCATACACTGCCAGTGGGAATGTAAATTTGTTCAACCCCTGTGGAAAGCATTTTGAAGATATCTCAAAGAACTCATAATGGAATTACCATTCAGTCAAGCAATCTCACTACTGAATATACACGCAAATAAACATAAATCATTCTACCAAAAAAAAACGTACACTTATAAGTTTATTGCGGCAATTTTCACAATAGCAAAGACATGGAATTAACCTAGGCATCCACCAATGATGGGTTGGATAAAGAAAATAGGATGCATATACACCATGAAATACGACACAGCCATAAAAAAGAACAAAACCATGTCCTTTGCAGGAACATGGGTGTAGCTAGAGGCCATTACTGTAAGCAAATTAATCCAGAAATAGATAAATCAAATATTGCATGTTCCCATTTATAAGTGGAAGTTGACCACAGACAATAAATATCTGTTCAAAATGTGAAGAAGTTAATGAATAAGCCTGTAAATTAATTCATGCTTAGGTTGAAACAATTCTGAATGAAAATTAAGTACTCCAGGAACTTCTTGCGGATGTGATTTAATGTTTGTAAAGAGATTAATTTTCTAGAAACTAAGGGTATCTTTAAATTCTCACACAGAAGAATTTTCACAGAATATTCCAATGATATTAAAACATAGTTATAGGTAATGTATGTTTATTTGGAACATGTTACAACTTTCTCCATGTGAGTATGAAATACACAGGGGCATAAAATTTACTCTGAAATATATTTTTAAGTCAAAATGGGTGGAAAAAGACAAAATACCAACAATAGGTTTTGTACTTATTTTCCTAGTCACTGTTATTTTGCATTTTTTAAAAATGCAACTAATGTAATTAGTGTTTTAAGTATCTTGACCTTATCAAAGGTGGCCAGACAATTATTGCAAAACATCCTTGGTGTAGATGTTTTGGAATACACCAGGAGGGAATACAAGCAAGCATCAAAGCAGTGGGCTAATGTGACAATTATCCTGGAGACTGTCGGTTATGTAGTTGCAGAGCCATTATTCAAAATAGCCCTATTCCATCTCTCAGCTTCTCTTTTCTCTACAAAGACATAATTTATTTTGTGGGTAATTTCAGTATTTAAGGATCAAACATCTTTGCCAATCACTTATCAACCCTTTGTCTAGAACATTAGGTTCAATCTGCCATTATGATCGTAGCACTAATAGGATGAAAGAGTAGCCTGTGTCAAATTAGCTCTTGCAATGGCCAAATGAAACAAAATCAATAAATAAGAGTTTTTGAAAGCCTTTTTTTCATTAACAGAATAAACCTTGATAATTTAGATCAGAGTAATTTTCCTTAACCTTGATTTCCTCTTTTGTTTGGTCAGTATTCAGCTGACTCACCCTTGTGGCACTAACTCTATCTTTTGGACCAGTTTATCAATAATAGTTTAATAAAGCTTCAAACATGTACAAAAGTCTTATTTTAGCTTCCTTTTTAATTTCAAACCTTTTATTTTAAAGAGCAGACATTTATGACTTCAGTGGAGACTAGAGTAGGATAATTTTTTTTTTCTAAATCTATCTGACTGAAAAGAGTATGAGGCTTAGAAAAAGTAATTCCTGCCCTAGATTGAGCTCGAGTTTTCCTCAATAGATGATTTCAAATGACTTACCTTACCTTTTGATTTCTTTCTCCCCAGAGCTGGCTAATCAAATCTCTTCATCCTGGCCATCAAATCCTATGGCTGGTGTTCATCATGCTTCATTTCTTGTATTGCTTTGTCTCTTTGAAAGTTTTCTTGTTATTTTTTCTTTCCTTTCCAGCACCACTTCAAAGTTTTGCCCATTCTCCCCTCTACAGTAAAACGTCATCACAGTTTAATTATTTGATTTAAAAAAAAGACTATCATGAGAAAAAGAGTTCAAATACTAGAGATCTAAGACTTAATATGTTATTTAAACAATCATACTGCCTCTGTCTCTGAGAGGAAACATTCTCTCTGATGCTCAGTTTCCTATCTGCGCAGTGAGAATGAATATAAATGTTCTCCTAGTTCCGCAGGATACTTGGGAGAAAAGACAGCACAGAGAATGCAAAAATCAGTGGGTTTGGGTACCAGAATCTGTTTATTATTTATAATTCAGATTTGTTGATTTTTTTAAAAAAAGATTTTCTTAAAAGGCATAATTATGACCATGTAGATAAAAATGAATAGATTTTAAAGATTTTTATTATTATCATTAATAAGAGAGCCAGGTGGGTATTATAACAAGTTCAAAAGAGAATCCAAGGTCATATACATATGGATGATGTATATATGAGTTTTGTGTGCATATACATAACATATAAACACAAATACATACACATAAAGATATTTATATATGTGTATATGTGTCCATATATGCACAACAAGAATATTGGAAGGTGAGTTTCTGCATATTTGTCATTTGTCATTGTTGAAATTAATTTTTGATATTTTTGAGAATATATTCAGACTCTAAATTAAATGGATTTCACTTTTAATAACCGAATTTAAATAAAGAAGGTAAACTTTAAGGTGAAATCCTATTAAATAAATTTCCAATTTTTCTGCACACTATTTCATCAATATTATAATGCTGTTTTTGCTGTTTTTATAGCAATGTACCATTTTATTTGGTCTATATTCTCAGGAGATGCTTTGAAAATTTCCTATTTAACCTACCCATATGTATCCTTGATAATAATACACCTGGTTGCAGATTTTTAGTGAATACTTCATAATCTAGAGTACTATCAAGGTGATATTTAGCAGGAAAAATAATTGCACAAATATAGGTATTCTGGTTAGTTGATAGATCATTGGCAGCATCAAATACCAGCTGTACTTGTTATAAAATTTCCATGACCAACAAATTACAAGTAGGCTGCATAAGCAGCAAATGTTGATGTTATTATTTACAATTTGACAATATTATCCTAAAAACTACCTGTAAATCTTTGAAAAATACTGTTCTCTGAGATGCAGATGTAGAGATGAGTGAATCCGACAATATCCAACTTTACAGGGGTCCCATGAGTCTAGAAAACTTCAAAGTAAAGAAATTCCCCCACCCTTGTGTGATCTGCAAAATGCTTAAAGCAATGGAACACCCCTTCCCATAGGACTTAGATCAAAGTCATACACACACGTATATAACTTATATATATGTCATACACACACACACATATATATATATAACTATTATTCAAGTAGAACATTGACTTACCCTTAGCTTCTCCTGACAACAGGCTATTCTCAGAATAAAACTTTCTCTAGTAAACTATTTGATCACGCTACACTTTCATGCCATTTCCACGCTCCTTAGAGTTAAGGAAAAAAACTGGGTTAGTCTATCATTACATCAGCCTCCCTGTGCTCTCTTCATTCCCATAGTGCTCTGGGTTCTCTTCTCAGGTGACATGATTTCTGGGATTTCTGAAATTTCTGTTTCCCATTTTGTTTTGTCTGCTTGCCTATCTTTTAGCTTCTGGATTATACATAAGAACCAAAGTGTACATTTCTAAAGCTTGGTCATTTTAATTATTGCTATGCTGGATGTGAGTAGACTGTTGCCTTTCTATGCATCTGTCATGATGAAATACTTCCTTAAAGAGAGATGGGTGTACCAAGATCTGGCAGTGAGAGTATGTCAGAATCCTATTAGCATTCTCTAAATATTACAGCTGAGGTTGACCTAGAAATTTTGACCAATGGATTTGTGCGAAAACCATGTGTGAGTCTTTTAAAAGGCAAAGCATTAAATCTGCTGCGTCTTCTCTGTCCTAATCATACCCTTCCACAGTGAGCTTGGCGGCTGCATATGCCAGATGAGACATCGCTGTAACTATTGATGCAAATATTCTATCAGTATTATCATTGTTGGGTCATTGAGATTTGGGGGTATTTTAATACTCCCACAGATCTCAGCTTGGTATATAAAGAGAATAAGTTAATATTTGGGCATTTAGAAGTGCAGTAATTTCCGATCATCTTAATGGCTCTATTATGATTAAAGCTTTGTGGCAAGGGGCCCTGAAGTGGAGCTAGAATTAAGTAGACACCCACTAAATTGTAGATATAATGATAGGGATGTTGAAATTAATGCTGCCGTTGCTTCTGATGACGATGATGATGATGAAGAACCAAAGAGCATACACTTGGATAAAAAGTTGAAGCTCAAAAGTCAGGTATGCATGTGATATTTAAAAGACTAACTAAAAAAAAAAGAGGAAAAATTCAACCATCCAATTTAGTAGATCACTCACTAGAGCGTGAATAAGAGGTCAATGACTTTCTGCTGCCTACTAAGCCCCCCACCCATTATAACCTGCTATTAACTAGTGAGCTCAGAGATGGCTCTTCAGAGAAAGTCCATGGTTCAACATGCATAATGTTTGATTATTTTTGCACAATTATGTATGTATGTTATATGTAAGGTCCTCATGCATAAAATGATATATATATATTACGTATTCATATATAATATATGTGTATATACACATGCATGAACATATATATACACATGTATTATATATGAATACACAAAATATATATAAATTTATGCATAAGGACCATATATATATATGTGTGTGGTTATATATATATGCTGTTTCACTAAGAAGTGGAATGACAGTATATATATCGATAATACAGATAATCTATGCTGTTTCACTAAGAAGCATATATATATACTGTCATTCCACTTCTTAGTGAAACAGCATAGATTATCTGTTGTAAGACTGTTGTCAGCATTTGTTCATGCATATGACTGGTATTGATTTGACTTTCAGAAACTCTGTTAACTAAAGAATTAAAATTGTC
>CAUYQG010150616.1:0-11211 GCA_963574415.1 Tarsius wallacei | reverse complement strand
ACGCTATTTTAGTTACTGCAGCTTTAGAGAAATTCTTGACAGCTAATTTAATGAGAATTGTTTTTATTCTTTTTCTCCAAAATTGTTTTGATTATTCTTGACCCTTCACTCATTCATATGAATTTTTTTTTTTTTTTTTTTATTTGGGAGTCTCACTCCATTGCCCAGACTGGAGTGCAGTGGCCGCTCCTGGCCACCGCAGCCTCGACTGCTGGGCTCCGGCGATCCTTCCGCCTCAGCCTTCCGAGTAGCTGGAATTACAGGCGCGCGCTACCACACCTGGCTAATTTTTTCATTTATTGTAGAGATGAGGTCTCGCCAAGTAATTTAACGGTTTGGCAAGTTCCCTAAAAAATGGTCAAGATATTGGTTGGAATGTCATTAAACTTATAAATAAGTTTAAGCTGAATTTTTATTATAATGATATTAAAATGTCCAGCCTTAGCCGGGCGTGGTAGCGCATCCCTGTAGTTCCAGCTACTTGGAAGGCTGAGGCGGAAGGATCGCCGGAGCCCAGCAGGTCGAGGCTGCAGTGGCCGGGAGCGGCCACTGCACTCCAGTCTGGGTGACAGAGTGAGACTCCAACTCAAAAAAAAAAAAAAATGTCCAGCTGATCTCTTTATTTACCTAGATATTTTTATCTTAAAATGTTTTGCAATATTCCCCATAAAGTTCTGTCCATCTTTTGTTGCCTGTATTCCTGTTTATCTTATGATTTTTGCTGTTGTCATACATAGGATCTTATTCTAAAATTACACTTTCTAATTCTTCTAAAATTACAATGTCTAATGTACTGTTGCTGGAATAGAGAAATGTTTTTGATTTTTTGTGTATTATTCTTAACACACAATTTTTTTTTCTCTACTCTGTTTTTGTCTGTAGAATCTCTTGAATTTTCTATTAAGGATATCTTATCATCTGCCTATAATGAAAATTTTCATTTTCCTTTTTATTGCTTGTAATGCTTATTTCTTTTCCTTGTTTTATTATGCTAGCTTGGACTTCTAATATAATACTGAGAAGTGGTGAGCGAGGGATACTTGTCTTGTTCCTGCCTCCAGAAGGTTTCACTCTTAAGTATGCAATTTATAGTAGGTTCTTGATTGGGAATCCCTATTTGTATGTATGTATGTACATATGTACTTATGTATGTCCAGATCTTGGTCTGTCGCCCAGGCTGGAGTGCGGTAGCACCATCATAGCCCACTGCAGCCTGATATTCCTAGACTTAAGGATCCTCCCTCCTCAGCTTCCTAAATTGCTGGAATTACAGGTGCACGCCACCACACTGGCTAATCTTTTTTTTTTTTTTGTAAAGATGGCATCTGACTTTGTTGCCTAGGCTGGTCTCGAACTCCTGAGCTCAAACAATTCTCTTGCCTTAGCCTCCCAAGTAGCTGGGATTGCAAGCACAGGCCCCTGCACCTGGCGGGCATTCCTTTAAAACCTTCTAAGCCTATGGTTGTCTCTCTGCTCTTCTTCTGGTCAGTTATTCATGGTAGAGAATGAGTTTTCAGTAGGTGTGTATTTGACTCTTTCTTTTTTTTTTTTTTGAGTTGGAGTCTCACTGTCACCCAGACTGGAGTGCAGTGGCCGCTTCCAGCCACCGCAGCCTCTACCTGCTGGGCTCCGGCGATCCTTCCGCCTCAGCCTTCCCAGTAGCTGGAACTACAGGAGCGCGCTACCACGCCCGGCTCATTTTTTTGATTTATTGTTGAGATGAGGTCTCGCCTGCCGAGGTGGGTCTCAAACCCGTGGACTCAGGCAATCCACTCACCTCAGCCTCCCAACGGCACGGGATTACAGGCTGATAATTTACCAGCTAAGCAATACGTTGATTTTGGTCTTATATTTGTGATTTGGACACTAAATAGAGGGTCAGGATGAGACCCACACTGTGAATTTCCTTACCACAGGGGCAACATTTTCCTGGATGATATAACTGTGGAGGAATGTAGGTCATGGGCTGCAGTGCTCTGTTTTGCAGATCTGACTTGTTCCTCTAGGTAGAAGATAAAGGTCACTCTTGCGTGGAGGGCTAGCCTGGTAGGTGACTTGGCCTCCTTGAGCCTGCCCAGGCGTCTAGGTTTCAGAAAAGTCCAGGGAGTGCTAGAGTATAATAATTGTTATAATAAATGCTAGATGATAAGGATAAGGAATAAACTCTTATGAGAGTGATAAAGAGGGCATCTTTATTACAAATAAACATAAACAGCAGGTTTTCTTTTTTTATTCTTAAATTTCTGAACCTGACTGCCTGGGAGAAAGAACACTGGACTGGGGCCAACAGTGTAGAAAAGTAATTTTAACATTCACCCCTGTAATCCAGTCTTTTGGGATTAACCCCATGGACATTGTTTTAAGGACTTTACAGTGAAGTTCACTGAAGATACCAGAAGGGAGATCAAACCAACAGATTCCCAGGAGCAGAAGTCTCCTAAGTAAGTTATTCCTGCATAGAAAGGACACCTGGAATGTTAGTGCTTTTATTATGCTAAGATTCTGCCAATAGTCAATAGCCATTTCTACTGAGGAGCCACTTGTAAAGAAAGAGAGAGAGAGAGAGAGAGAGAGAGAGAGAGCAAGAAGGAGAGAGAAAGCGAGAGGGAGATGGAGAGGAGGAGATGAATAGCAGGGTTTACAAAAAATCAGCAACCGTTCTAAAAAAGGAATACAAACCACTGCTGATTTTGTTTCAGGCCTCACTTAATTTTCTGAGGTGAGAGTCTTACCTGTGCTGGTTTGCCTATCGTTGACCTGGTTTATGCATTTCTATGGCCATATTTGATAATATTTCACCCCTTTAAAAAATGTCCTGAGAATGATGTGGTCATTCCATCTTGACTCTCATAAGCCACTCTTGTAAATATGGTTTCTGTTCACTTGTCTGACTCCCCTGTTAAACTGTACACTCTTTGAGGGCAGAAACTATGTCTTTTTTGTCTTTGTGTACCCAGATTTTATCACTGTGCACTTAGTAGTTACTCAAAATTTCAAGAATGAACAGATAAAATTCTACCTAGAGGAGTCCTTATTATTAGTCTACCTAGAGGAGTCTATTCTACCTAGAATAATTCTTCCTAGAGGAGTCTTTATTATTAGTTCTTCTTCTTATTATTATTACTATTATTAGAGGAGTCCCTGGATTAATGAAAGTACTTTTGGGAGGTGACATTTTGTGTCACGTATGAGCACCTAGTCCTAAGCACTTCATTCAGTGCTTAGGAAATCTTGAGTACCTACTATACTAAACTTTAGAAACTCTATAAATTTTTTTTTTTTTTTTTTTTTTTTTTAGTTGGAGTCTCACTCCGTCACCCAGGCTGGAGTGCAGTGGCATGCTCACAGCCACTGCAGCCTTGACCTGCTGGGCTCAGGAGATCCTTCTGCCTCAGCCTTCCAAGTAGCTGGAACCGCAGGCATGCGTCACCATACCCAGCTAATTTTTTGATTTATTGTAGAGATGAGGTCTTGTCATGTTGCCCAGACTGGTCTCGAACCCGTGTGCTCAGGCAATCCTAGGCTCTGCCTGCCAAAATACTGGGATTACAGGCATGAGCCACCATGCCCAGCAGTTCTATAATTCTTTCTTTTTTTTTTTTTTTTTTATTAGGAGTCTCACTCTGTCACTCAGGCTAGAGTGTAGTGGCATGCTGCTCGTGGCCATCGCAGCCTCAACTTGCTGGGCTCAGGCGATCCTTCCCCCTCAGTCTTCCAAGTAGCTGGAACTACAGGTGCATGCCACAACGCCTGGCTGATTTTTTGATTTATTGTAGAGACGAGGTCTCACCAAGTTGCCCAGGCTGGTCTCAAGCCCCCGAGCTCAGGCATCCTCTTGCCTCAGCCTCCCAAAGTGCTGGGATTATAGACTTGAGTCACTGAGCTTGGCCAAGGGCCTCAGCTCTCAGCCTTACCATCATTTCCTCTGCAGTGAGAACATTTGTTGGTACACTTTTCTGCACTCTGTGACCTTCTTCAGATAGAATCACATCTGTAGCTGGTAGTGGCCTTAGATATTGCCTAGTTCAAATCTCTCATTCTAAGACTGAGAAAATTTGCTAACACGGGTTAAACAATAAGCCAAGCCCACAGAGATAGTGTCAGAAGCCAGTTCAGGTAAAGAAAAACTCTTTCTCGAGGCTACCTCTTATCCTCAAATATCATTTAAAAATCTAACTGGTATCTCTTCCTTGGCATCGTAATTTCAACCCTATCTTTACTTCCTGAGACCAATATAAAATTAAGCTTTTCCAGTTGACAAAACCCTGCCTTGACTGGCAGAACTACATGTGCACAGAGTGAGAACTGAGGGTCTCAGTGGCGGGGGTTGAAATTGCAGACCAGTTTCCGTATAATTTTGGAAGAATTGCATGGCTCTGGTTTCCTGCTATCGTGAAGGGAAGATTGCTTGTCTTGTACCACAACGAAAAGCAGAGTGAAGGGAGTCCTCTGAACAATTTGAGTGTTGAAGGGAATGCAGTTGCCCACAGGATAGGGGGAGAGATTGTGTGTCCATGTTGCACACGCTAACTGACAGCAATGTCTTGTATGGCTTTTGAGGCAAAGACAAACCCTTCTCTTTTGTTTGCAACCCCAGCATAAAAACTGACGGGAACAGATGTTCCATCCATGAATTCCAAAGTTTGGCAGTTAATAAAGGGTCCTGAGACGTGGCATAAATGAAGGCAGATCATCTTGGCTGCTTGTCCTGTCACGAGGGTGGAAAAATGTACTGGGTGGAAGTAAACAACCTTCAGGACATCGGGCTGGCTCGGGAGGGTGGTCTCCAGGGTGGGTTGGGAGGCTGGCCTTTCCTCCCATCTCACTCAGGCCTGTCTTTATTAACGACCTTAGGGAGTAAGAAAGGGCTTGAAAATGAAATTCACAGATGATTCTGAATGGAGAAATGTGACAAACACCAGCAGACGCAAAGGGATAACCTAAAGGAATTAGGAAAATGGGAAAGGCAGGGACAAAATGAGAATCATCATGGAAAAATGCAAATGGATATGTCTGGGGCAAAATAATCCACAAACCAGATATTTGTTGGGCAGGAAAATTTTGAAGTGCGTTAAGAATAGACAAGTCTGCTGTAAAATGGTTGCTGCATTCTGACAGTTGCAGAGACCTAGGTGGGTGGGCGGGCAGGGAATGTGTGGGCGTGGAGATGGGCAGTTCTGACAGGAGGCTTACTCATAGGTGTGAAGTGACCTCATTACATGGCCTGCTCCATCTTCCTCTGCACCTAACGCTTGCGTGGCCTGTTCTGATGTCCCACAGGACTGGCTGGCCGGCTGAGGTGCTTGTCTTGCTGCTGCTGTGAGATGCTTGTATGGGGTAAATAGGTAACATTCCAGCCACCAGGCATTTGTTTTGGAGACAGCCTTCCAGACTGTATTCTTTTCTTTTCTTTTTTCCATAAAATTATTTTTTACAAAATAAATTTGATTTATCAAAGAACATTCAGACTCTTCTTTGGAAGAAGAAGAGAATGTGAAAAAGAGTCTCTGTCAAAGAACAAACATGTCCCAGTAACAAATTTGGAAGCATTTTGTCTTTGTCATTTTGATTTGAGAAATTTGTTGCCGAAATCCTTTCTTTTAACCTCACTTGTAAAACTTTAAGCATAATAAACTGATGATGACCAGAGAGTCTCACATTTTCCAAAACAACCAACATGTTTTTAACTCTGGAAATTTCTCTGTTTTAGAAAGTCCTGTGTGAGACCCCACTAAAGAGTTCTGTATTGATGAGGGCTTCAGCTTGAGGAATTCTGAAGAACAACAGAACTCTCCACTCCTTTTCTATTACAGTGGAGCCAGAGGCCCCTGTCACAAGCCTAATTTCCCTGAAAGTTTATCATCTTGTGAGCAGCTCTTATGTTTGAAAGGTAAGGCCAGAAATCAAAGTCTTATAACTACTAACTGAACACAATTAAGAAAGTACAAGAATAGCAGTGTGGAGTCCTGGGAAATTCTTTTGTTCTCCAACTGAATTATTGAGAATAATTATTTTAAAAACGTAAACTGAAACAGGATCCTTATGCGTCATTGATAAACAGCTTCTCATTATAACAGAAAATCATTTAATGAGTTTTGTGTTTACGTGTTCAGATCACCTCTACCTTCCTTTTCATTATAGTAATCCTCTACAGGGTAACAAACAGATCAGAACCACCTGAGGAGCTTGTTAACTACTCAAGACTTGGCCCCTCCCAGGATGGGCTTGTGGGGAATTGGGTGGCCTGTGTGGTTTGGGATGTGGTGGTGGAGAGGCGAGAGGGAGGCACAGCTGCTGTGTGGAGTCTGAAACTTACCTGAGCTATTGGATCTTACTATTGGTCACCTGTTCTGGACCAATGGGGCAAAAGAGCTCTTGAGTCTACTTACCTACTGACAAGTAACTTGAAGATGCAGTTGGTGATACTGTTTCTGGGAGGCTGACTTTATGACTCACACGTCGAAGTCACAGGCCAGGTAGGCCCGGCCCTTGACTCAGGTATCAGAGGAAGAGAACTTGAGTCATGTCTCTGATCTACCTTCTTCCTATTCCACCATCTTTTGATAACCCTGGAAAGCCCACTCCTGGACAGCAGTGGGGCTGGCCTACCCTGGGATGGGTTCCCCAGGAATGGAGCTGGATTGTGTTGAGTCTGGGGGAGGAGGAGAAGGAGAGTGCAAGTGAGTATCTAGGACACCAAAATCTGTTGTCAGTTTCAAGGGCCCAGAAACAAGAAGCAAGACCAATGGGGTCTGAATAAGGATAGACACTGCATAACTGCAGTGTGGGAATAAAGTAAGAGACAATTGTGCTGAACGGTGAAAGAAAGCCTGAAGCTCAGTTTTATGCTTGCTAGGGAGTGTGTGTATAACCAGCTTTTGGCTCCAGGGTGTTCTGGTGGGCACATCTAATTTGGACATTCAGTGTCAAGACAACCCCCTCTGACTGCTGAAAGTCTAGTTCTGCTCCTATGGGTCCCAATAAGAATGGCCTGCCTGATAGGAAGCTTTGGACCCCTATCAGAAAAGAAGTGAACTGTCCAGCAGGGTCAACCCCAGGTGGCCCGGTATCTATGAAGTGATTCCTGTCATGTCAGAGTCTAGACCCAAGACCCAAGGGAAATGAGTAGAACTGAGCTATCTGGGCCCATGGATATGTGTCTGTCTGGACAGAATGTGAGAACCAAAAAGGCTCTGTGGGTTCACACTGAGGGCTGGCAGCCATTTGAACTGTGGTACAGTCAGGAGCAAGACGATAGTGGTTGGAAGCAGTCAGAAAAATGTGAAAGCTGAAACTGGGGGGAGCATGAAGGTACACAGGGCCTGGTTGAATTTAGCCTCCACTTGGAGGCTACTCCATCTACTATTGCTTTCTTCATTTAGTTTAACTCTTGACAGATTTATATATGTTTTTTTTTTCCTCAAGAGAAGAGGTAACTCTGGGTGCCAGTCTCAACCATCATCTTGTCTTATTCTTGGCATAGAACCTATGGTAACCTACTATTTTATTTGTATTTGTTTCTTTATTGTGTCTTCCTCACCAGAATGCTATCTCCATTTTGATGCCATTCGCCACTTTGCCCCTTGTGCATGGCACAGTGCCTGATACATACCTGGCTCTTAATAATATAACAGTTAGATGAATGTTTTGTTGCCTGTGTACTTGTATGTTCAGAACAGGAGATGATTTAGTGCAGTTTGAGTCAGTGGGACTCTCCTCTGAAAAAGGAAGCCTAAGAAGTGGACATATGAGGTGCTCCCCTAGTATCTTAAACTGCTTTGTTCTCTTTGGTTATGCTTGTATTAGTGAACAGCTTTTGTAATGACCTGAGAGATCCTCTGCGGATGACCCATTTCCATAGGCAACACTGAGCTAGTGGAATTGTCTTCTCCTGAGGGTCTGTGTGAAATGAGAAGCCTCAGATTCTCACTCCATCATGGTGGGCAGGAGTGTAGGCTTCCCGAGATCAGTTCAGGCTCTGCTGCTTAGTGTGACTGCTTGACTTCTGTCTCCAGATTCCTCGTCTAGAACACAGGGATAACAACAGCAATAATACTTATTTATAGGGTTAGTTGGGGGGATTAAATGAGTCCACATGTATAAAGTACTGGACCATAGAAAGTACCATATATCCATCAGCTCTCATATTATTAATGTGAAAATTACAGAAAATGCCAGCTGTCTAATAAAAGTCAGTCATTGTAGTATTTATGACTGTTATGTACTGAAAATATTTTTGTGATACCCTACCTTGTCCCTTATGGGTATTTGTTTTGTGGCCTTTATATCACTGGGTGAGAATGGCTAAACAGGAATAACTTTGGAGCTGCTATAGCCAGGAAAGCTTTTTCATGGCATGACCTAAAAAATATCTCCTGATATTTCTTTTTGCTTAGTAGGGGACAACTTTTTCAGACATAGTTTAAGGTAGCCCCTGAAGACTCATGTTCTTGTATCATCCCTCCCTTCGCGTGCAGGTGGAACCAGTGACTTGCTTGTAGCCAATGGCATATGGCAAAGGCGAAGAAATTTTGCAAACATAAGTAAGGTCCTGATTCCATTGACTCCTGTTAATCAAAAGGGAGATGACTCTGTGTGGGCCTGATTTAATCAGGTGAAAGCACTTAAACCAGGAACTTGCAGGGCACCTTCCGTGAGGTGAGATACTCTCTTCTGCTAATCATGAAAAGGCAAGCAACTGGGTTCTACAGCTGCAGAAAATAAATCCTGCCATTCCTCATTCCAAGCTGAGGGAGCGTGGAAGTGGATTTTTCTCTAGTTGAGCCTCTGATGAGAATTTAGCACAGCTGATTGCAACCTCGTGGGGCCCTAAATAGAGGATTCACCTTGGCCAGGCCCAAACTTGATCCATGGTAACTATGAGATAATAAATGTGTGTTGTTTTAAGCCTCTACATTTGTGATAACTTGTTATGTACCAGTAAAGTTCAATACGTATCCAATTAGAAGTGACTCTTTCACCCCCAAAAGTGGCCTGTAATACTTTTTATTACGCGAATGTAGAGATCACAACCAGGTGAGAGCATAGACAAAAAGGTAAGAGCCTAGATATCGGAAAAAATAAAATACAAAGAGAGAAAGCCGTATTGTCAAGCAAGACAAAAGCTGGGTTTTTTTTTTTTTTGGTTTTTTTTAGGTGTTGGGAAGAGTTTATAGCTGCATAAGGATTTGAGGAGAGAGATACAGAAAGAGAGAGACAGAGATAGACAGAGCCAGAGAGAGAGAGAGAGAGAGAGAGAGAGAAAAGAGACAGAAAGATAGAGAGAGACAGAGGAATGGAGATAGAAAGAGAAAGACAGAGAGAGAAAAAGTGTTTTTTTTTTGTTTTTTTTTTTGAGTTGGAGTCTCACTCTGTCTTCCATACTGGAGTGGCATGCTCCTGGCCACTGCAGCCTTCCACCTGCTGGGCTCTGGCGATCCTTCCACCTCAGCCTTCCAAGTAGCCGAAACTACAGGCACGTGCTACCACGCCCGGCTAATTTTTGAGTTATTGTAGAGCTAAGGTCTCCAACCAGCAGACTCAGGCAATCCACTCACCTTGGCCTCCCAGAGTGCTGGGATTACAGGCTGAGCCACTGAGCCCGGCCTAAAAACATTCTTAAACTGAAATATAGTACAGGAAGCCAACCTGCTGCAAATTACATTGTGAGAAGAAACAGCTATGGTAATCTATTGATAAACATGCAATTAAAAGTGAAATTTGAGAATATACTATATAGAACTCTTACAAATCAGTAATAAAAATAAAAAATAACCCAATTAACAAATGGTCACAAATTGGAAAGGATCTTTCCAAAGAAGACTTATAATGGCCCGTAATTGCATGAAAAAATGCTCTGCATCATTAGGAAAATGCAAGTCAAAACCACAATGGGCTACCATTCCACATACACTAGGATGGCTATAATCACAAAGAGAAACAATAAAATGTGTTGATGACAATGTGAAGAAATAGAACTCACACTCTGCTGGTGGGAATGTAAAATGGTATACTTGCTATGGAAAAGAATTTTGAAATTCCTCAGAAAATTAGAGTTACTATATGACCCAGCTATTCTTTTTTTTAATTAAATTTTTTATTTTCAATATGTGGGGTACAATTCAGGGTTAGGTATACAAATGTTCATTATGCAGGTACCCTTGTTGATGAGGCGTGCCCCTCCTTCCCCTGGCAGGTTCCCACTACTGCCAATCCCTTTCTTATAGGATTACCATAGTTGTTCAAGTCCACTTATGAGTGAGAACATGTGATACTTGGTTCTTTGCTTCTGTGGCAGATCACTCAGTATTATACCCTCTAAGTTCATCCAAGTTGCTGTGAAGTTCATAATTTTGTCCTTATTTGTAAATAGGCTGCATAATATTCCATCTCGTATATATACCGCATTTTTAAAAAATCAGTCCTCTTTCAATGGGCAGCATGGTTGGTTCCATGTTTTTGCTATTGTGAATAATTCTGCAGTAAACATGCATGTGCAGGTATCTTTTTGACAGAGTGATTTGAGTTCCTCCAGGTATATTCCCAGTAGGGGGGTTGCAGGGTCGTAAGGGAGGTTGATTTTTAGATCTTTTAGGAGTTGCCACAATGTTTTCCACAGAGACTGTACTAGTTTACACTCCACCAACAGTGTAGAAGTATTCCCTTTTTGCTGCATCCTCTCCAGCATCTGTTGTTTTTTGAGTTATTGATGATGGCTATCCTGAGTGGAGTTTGGTGGTTTTAATCTGCATTTATTTGATGACTAGTGAGGCTGAGCATTTTTTCACGTATCTATTGGCTGCTCATATGTCTTTTCTGAAGTGTCTAATAATATCTTTTGCCCACTTTGTAATGGGGCTGTTTGTTTTCTTCTTTTCGGCACGTTTGAATTCCTTGTAGATCCTAGATGTCAGGCCTTTGTCAGATATGCAATTGGCAAATAATTTTTCCCAGTGTGTGGGCTGTCTCCCCGCACTCTCAATGGTTTCTTTGGCTTTGCAGAAGCTTGTCAGTTTGTTGAGGTCCCACTTGTCTATCTTATCTCTTATGGCATGGGCACTTGGGGTTTTAATCAGGAATTGGTTGCCAGTTCCAACTTCCATAAGGGTGTCGCCTGCATTTTCTAGGGTTCTTATAGTTTGAGGTTTTATGTTGAGGTCTTTGATTCATTTAGAGTTGTTTTTTGTGTATGGGGATAGGTAGGGGTTTTGT